>VDFB02051130.1:0-128390 GCA_007258455.2 Sequoia sempervirens
TTATTGTGTTCACAGGTTTTTATTTTTTATTTTTAAAAATCAAACATGCCTAAAAAAATGGGAGTAAATTCAAAGGCTGAGGAAGCCAGGGCTCGAAAGAATAGTGCAGAGACTGAAAAAAAGGAAAGAGAAGCACGGCAGAAGGAAGATCAGTACTGGAGGGAGGCTGAGGGTGCTAAATCAAAGGCTGCCAAGAAGAAGGAAGAAGAGTCTGCTAAGCGTGCTGAGGCTGCAGCAAAAAAAGCTGAAATCCGCAGGCTTCAGGAAGAAGAAGAGAAAGAACTGGAAAAGCTTGGTAAGAAGGTGGATAGAAAGGCAAACAGGGTCTCAATCCCTGTTCCAAAAGTTACAGAAGTGGAGCTTGCAAGACAAAGGGAAGAGGAAAAGAGGCGGATTGAGGCTCGTGCTGAGGAGTTAAAAAAGCAGGAAGCCAGGATAGCAGGTGAAGAAGAATATGAGAAGATTGTTTCAGTTGAAAATACAAACAGGGATGACTCATTGCTGGAGGCTCATACTGTTGAGGAAGCTTTGGCACAAATGACTGTAACTGTTACTTCCTTACCTCCAGATCGACATCCAGAAAGAAGACTCAAAGCATCTTATAAGGTAAGAGTGCATTTCTTATTTATCCATCTTCATTGGTTTAGAAATAATGAATTGGAAAAATGGCAAAGTTGAGCTTTGTTGGTAAATCTGCTACATTTAATGGTTTTGGAGCATTTGCAGTGAAAACTATAAATAATATCCAGGGAATCAAAACAGTCCAGAAGTTTCTTTTAGAAAAAAGAAAACCATCCATCAGCAGTAGACCAAAACAAATTTGTATCCATAGATAGTATATGTAAACCTGGTCAGTTTTTAGTATAATCTGTTTATTTTATTTTATTCCACAATTTATGTTTCTTCTGATACTTTTTGTATACCAGAAGGTCAAATTTATGGAATATGGTTGCTAATTGAATGTAATCAGAATGCATTCATAACAGCATAGGAAAGGAAAATGCATTCTGATACTTCTTGTGAACCACTACTCATGAAACATGGGTCAATGAGTTTGACTCAAAAAACTACACCCTGATAGCAATATCATAAGTATCAAGATGTGTTTATGGATATCACCATCCTAATGCACTCTTTGTAATTTGTAAAGAATACATTGTCAATGCAGGATTCCTTCACTTTAATATCTTCTATATGCATTTATACATGCAGTTACCCACTTCTATGTTGACAGATAGCAATAGGTTATTGAAAACCCCATGTTATTTTGACATATACCAAAACTAATTAAATTACATTGTTTATTAACATGCAAGTGGCAGAAAAACTGAATTAATTGTCAGTTATACTCTGACGCCATTTTTTGGATGAATGTCAGTAACTTGAGCTTTATCTTGATTGTGGGCTGATTTGGCCATGGATTTAACATTTATCACTGGGGTTTATCATTTGGCTCGGCTTATCCTTTCTAGGTTTACCTCCTCTTCTTATGCTTTGGCTATTTTAGTGATTTAGTTTTAGTCTTTGCCCTAGATAACTTTTGTCATAACCAGATATTTTGTATTGCAGATAATAGAACACAATATTATTCCAGTTGATATTGGAATAACAACTACAATGAGGTTCATCTCCCCATATAGAGTTTGGGAGATGTAATTGACAAACATAAACATGACACTAGTCTTAGAATCTAAACACAAAAAAGAAGGCAATAAAAATAAATCATTTAAGTCTCTATGGTGATTTTATTACAAACGCAAGCCTTATATTCTAACGCCTCCTCTTAAGACTTATTGAACTAAAAACAAAAATACCAAGATAATGACTAAAAACTCAAAACCTTATGTTCTTTAGAAGTTTTTCTTTGAAATCAGTTCTTGGTCCAAGTAGGACTCCATCAAGCTGCTTTGTAACCCTTAGAAAGGTGTAGCTCTCAAATTGAATTCCCAAGTTCCTAGATGACCACCTCTCCAAACTCTTGAATCATGTATCTCCTGAATTATTGAACAACAATTTATGTTGAGCGACATCTATAGTGCTTCATCAAGTTGTCATAAGGGTACGATTCCCAAGATCTATAGACACTTCCAAACTATTTGGGCAACCATCTATGTTGAGTTTTATCTACACTAGATCCCTTCCTATCTTAAAAAAATAAGCTTCTTAAAATACATATAGTTCATCCACGAATTCTTCAACATTGCCAGTGTTGAAATATCCCACCCGGATTTCGTATGCAAATTTCTTTTCAAGTTCACAACCACATGAACACAGTCATTTTTGTCAAACAGTTGACACTCTGCTGTTCTGAGTAAACGTGCACTTTGTTTTCAATATCAGGGTTATTTTTATTGAATAAAACACTCATAAAGTGGATACATTACCTATTTCAGACTTGCAGAAACATAATTTTTGAGCCCAATAATTATCAACTGATATTTCTTTCCAGATTCCAATGTTTTACATATCTCAAATTTTAACACTACAGACCAGATTACAGACTTGTATGTATTTGAGTTATTTGCCACATTCAAACATTAGATATTATAATATTTTAATCATGAAACCTCTAAACTGGAGCTGCTCCTGGAAAATGCCATACGGCAGTCAAGAAGGCACTTATGAAATATATATGGCAGCTCTCATGCATAGTCGATGAAGTATACTATCTCCTCCGCCCTCTCCAAATCTGGCATGGCTTGTTTGATCCTGCAGACCAATCTAATGCATCCACGTCACTTGTAATACTTCCCCAAGGAGATGCGATAGTCTATCTTTACTGCCATGACTTCATAAAATGGTGCAGCAGGTATGTGTGAAGCAGCTGCGACTAAAGGAAAGGTCAGATAAATTAAAATCGCTCCCTTTTTGACTTCTTTGACCGCCAAGTAGCTGCGGGTAAGTCTCTTTCGGTAAATGGAAGTGATGAATATTAATGAGAGCTGGAAACTCTTCCTATATGTCCCACGATTCTTATGCAGGTAAATGTGGTGATATAAATAAGAGCCAAGGGCTCTTTGAACAATGACCCGACCCCACACAAACTGATATAGCTGACAAAGCTGTTCAGATATGCATGAAATACGAAGACTGCAGCTTATAAAAGAAATAAATATCACCTGTTATCTCAGTCTGCACACTGCCCAACATCTATCCTTGAAACTTGTCTCTGAAAGAGATGTCACAAATTTCGTAAACTCCCCCGTGTAATCCAATGTGAGAAATCTGTATATCTCTCCAGCCGACCAGCTAGGGTAGATTTGTTGCACTACCGAAACTAATCACCTTGAGGGTTTCTATCCTAGGGTTTGAACTTCAAAAAGCTGTTCAAAATCACAAAACAGAATAAAATCCAAGCATAAATCAAATAAGCTTTCTTTATCACTTTTGTATCCGTCTCCACCCTAACTTTTTCAAATTCCCTCTTTTTAATATTTTAGAATAAACTTGGGAATAATAAAGTGACCCTTTTATTATTTTCATAAATAATCACCAAGTCACTTTGTAAACTGAATTAAATTAATGAAATAATATTATCTTTAAAATATGCTGGAGTAGATAATATTAAATAATTAATTAAAATATTCCCTTAACTTCTCACATTAGCCTACGGGAATAAAATAGGCTAATTAAGTCACTTCTATCTAGACATTGGAAGGGGACATTTTAAGTATCTAGAGGATCTTCAACAATGGCTATATTAGCTTCATTTGATTTTTCTTTGAGCTTTCCCTTGAGAACATCGTTGGCTTGAATTTTACAGTTCAAGGCTATGTGATCTATTTTCTTACAATAGTACATTTAGTTCCCCTTTTGTCTTTATCAAATCTTTTACGATTATTTCTTGTGTATAATATGTAATAAACAACCCCAATTTTTTTTTGAAACTTCGCTACTGCTGTTATGATTTTCAGAGTATGTTTCCCCTTTGTTTTCTCATGAGTTTGTCATTGTTTCAACATGCAAATGATAGATACATAGAACAGAGAAAAACAAGAGTCTTTCTTGAAATATGCCCCAAATATTGTTTTTGCTTTCTGATTCTCTCCAACTGCTGTATGAAAGTTTTGTGTTCTGTTTTCTGATTTGTTTGGTTTGAGTTCTCTCACATGCCATACATGATATATTGACGTCAAATGATTATAAACTAGATGCAGGGGAATCATACAATAACTTGCTTGGAAAATATAACATACATATCTTTCAATAATCAGATTTTCATTGACAAACAAGAACAGATCTTAACTTCTATTAATATCAGAAAATAAGTACACTTTCAGACCTGAAATAAGGCGTCTGTCAGCAGATTTTAAGACCTCCAAAACGTATCAAGTTGAAGCAAGGATAAGGCCCTCATCTCCTTGTTCTCAAGCAACACCAATCGCTGAAAAAAGCCTTCATAAACCAGCAACAGAAGCCAAACTTTGAACAGATTTCAAACTGAGAAATAATCACCAAAAAGGACGTTCTCAAAGGCCCTCATCTCCCTGTTCTCAAGCAACACCAATCGCTGAAAAAAGCCTTCATAAACCAGCAACAGAAGCCAAACTTTGAACAGATTTCAAACTGAGAAATAATCACCAAAAAGGATTTTCCCTTGTGAAAGTTCGATCTACCTTTAAAAATCCATTTCTCACTCAAAAAAAGCAAACAAATAATCTTTGGAATCACCCTTAGCAGAGTCTTCTAATAATGCAATACCCATTTCAATCGCTCAATCCATTTTTGAGTTATGAGCAAAAATGTAAATTTCTGAATCAGAGAAGCATTGCCCAGAAAATGCCTTTTTAGCACTCCAAAATTTAAGTAGACCACACCAAAACTGTAAGAAGCAAACACCACCCCAAAACCAAACTGAAATCCTTCAAAAGAATTGGACAATCTTCATTATTTTTCGCCTAGATGTGATTCCTGATTGAAACCACCATTCACTAGCTTGAGTAGGTTTTTCATGTTAGAGTAATAAGTCATTATGCTTAATTAATTATATCATATTGATTAATTAATTAAGTCACTTATTCCTCTTTATTACTTAAGCTAAACTTAGGCACATTAATAATTAATTAATTATTAATTATTAAGTGTGCACACTAGGGTTTCATTTAGGGTTTCTTGATCTCCTTCATAAGGATTGATCTCTTTGTAATACTTGATTCTCTTAATGCATATTTACACTTTGAGGTTTACAGAACATCTTCTTTGGTTCTTCATATCTTTTGCATGTGACAGGTATCCATCTTGCATGCAGGTGATCTTGGTTTTCTAACATGGTATCAGAGCTCCAGACCTGCAGCTGCTTGTTTGTGATATGAAGATATGGCTTTTCAGTGAGTTTTTAATGCAAGGGTTTCCACATGCATCTTTTTTGCAAGATCTGGGAGTTGCGAAGCTTTTGGTGCTTTTTTAGGCAGATCGGACCTTGCCATAAGATCCAGAGCATCCGAGAGATGAAAAATGACATATAACACGCCCTATTTCGACGTCGGGAGCTTCTGAGGCAAATTTTTTTTTATACCAGAAGCCGTACGGTTTATGTACGGCCCCTGTGCACGACTCTCGAAAAAAAAGTTCAGGTTTTTTTAAAAATATTTTTTCCTGCAATAAAAAAAAATTAAATTACATTAGCCTTTTTTTTAAAATCAAAAATCAAAAAATATAAAAGGCAAAAGTTTTTTTCAAAATGAAAAAAGGCTTTAAAGCCTGCGCAGGGTTTGTACTGCGCAGGTGTGGTCACACCGTACCAGATGGAACCCACCCGTCGGCGACCTTGTATAAGCCGTCTGTCGGTTGTAAGGAAAATCCGGCATCCTTAGATCACCGGCGGCGACCCTTTGGAAGACCCTGGCAGCCAATCCTATCCGCGGCACGAGTAAAACTAAAATCCAGCGGCGGGCTTCACAAACAGCGGCAGTCTCTAACCCTCACCGGCGACAAAAATCAGGGAATATTCCCTGCATTCAAACGAAAATCCGGCGCAAACTCCCAGGCGGCCGATGGAATATTCTGTCGGCATATTCTCAATAGAGGCGCATTTTCGACAGTCAATTTTTTTGCAGGGGGGCGATTTTTTGCTGTGACGGCCAGATGGCCGTCAATTTTAAGCTCACATTTTGCTGACGTCAGCATGACGTCATGATGACGTCCGGCCCCTCTTTGCCCCCCCTAGCCCTAATTTGCCCTAAAAGAGCAGTTTTTTTCTTTTCGTCATAACTTGGGCATACGGTATCGAAATCGGCAAACGAGATATCACCGGAAACGGTTCCGAGCACTTTCATTTGGTGCGGTTTATTTTACGTTGTTTTGTTTTATTGCATTTATTGTTGTTTGAAGTCGATGTACTTTTTATGCTTCCGAGCTCATAACTTTTTGCCACGATCTCCGTTTTTCGCCTCGTTTGAAGCGTTGGAAAGGTATTGAGGAGCTCTATGTTGCTGTCCATGCACTTTTTCTGTATCTGTCCCAGGTTGATCGCTTAGTCTAGATTTGGCCCGATGGGTTGTTTGGAGATTACTTGGATATTTTGGTAGTTGGGAGGGTGCATCTTGCATCTTTGCACTTCATTTTCAGTAATACATCATTCAATAATTGCTTGCGCTTCATAGATTCGAGTTGTTCCGTTTGGAGTTTTCGAGTGTTCCGTGGCATCGGGCCTGCTGTTGCTTTATCATGATTCCTTGAGTCAATCAGTGACTCTCATCTGGTTTCAGTAGTATACAGAAGAATATTTCCTTGCTTGCCAGTATCAAGTTTCAGTGTTACTCTACAGAGTTATTCCAGTGCTTCTTTGTAGCATGTCATCTCATTGTAGGGGGGTTTTGTCCCACTGGGTTTTTCCTTCTCTACTCCATTCTTGCATTTGTAAATGGGTACCTGATCAAGCCTAGTTGCCGGGACCCATCTTTGCTTTCATGCATCTTATTCTAGTGTTTTAGCTTCTTCCTAAGTTCATCTTAAGGGGGGGTGTTAGAGTAATAAGTCATTATGCTTAATTAATTATATCATATTGATTAATTAATTAAGTCACTTATTCCTCTTTATTACTTAAGCTAAACTTAGGCACATTAATAATTAATTAATTATTAATTATTAAGTGTGCACACTAGGGTTTCATTTAGGGTTTCCCTTTTAGGGTTTTTTGATCTCTTTCATAAGGATTGATCTCTCTGTAATACTTGATTCTCTTAATGCATTTTTACACTTTGAGGTTTACAGAACATCTTTGGTTCTTCATATCTTTTGCATGTGACAGGTATCCATCTTGCATGCAGGTGATCTTGGTTTTTTAACATTTCATTGCCAAAACTAGTCTTAGACAACGAGGGTTTTCGTCCTCGAATCCGTTTCTCAGTCCTCTGGTATCAAACCAGCAACACCTCTATAAGTTGTCCAAACATCCATAAAGAAATGAGCTTGCAAATGAAGCTTTTAAAAGTTTACTTTCAAATTAGGGCGACCAAGGGAGAAAACCCGACACTCCTTTTAAAAAATCCACGCCTTAGGAAGAGAACATTATGATTTAATTTTAATTTTTGCATCAAACATAAGCTTGGGCGTCCAAGTCATATCCAGTGTCCTAAATTGATTTAGTTGCTTTTAAAACAACTTAAAGTCATTTCCTTAGGCGTCCATGGTCCTTTTTATGTCCCCTTATGACCCCTCAATAATAAAATATAAAGTTACTTTATAAAAGACCTTTTTTCTAAGCATTAATCAAATATTCAAATGATCAAACCTTAGTAACTTTATACCAACTGAATATGTGCTGCTGTGACAAGCCTGACCTGGTCCGCTTACCCTAGTTGACTTACTATTTTTAGAGAGTACTAAAAATAGTAAATAGCGCCAAGAAACTCGAGCCAGAGAGAAATTAAGGTGCTCAAGAGGGCTCATCGAGGACTGAAGCACAGTACCAGACCCCCTGCTAAAAATAACACTTACTAAAAATAGTAAGTGTATCAGAATCAGACCAATCTGACAGAGGACATTGAAAATGGGGACATTATAGTCCGCCCTTCCCAAAGATTGCTTGTCCTCAAGCAATACCAGAAAAGCCTTGCAACCAACAATCAGAATCACACTGAAACTAGAAATATTCTTGGGGTCCCAAATAAATCTAGGAGGTCTGTAGCTCCCTCTGCTCAAATCCCTGTCCCGCGAGGTACCAACACATGAGGCCTCCTGAAAAACTCCTGCAGATGAGTGATAAAATACCGTAAAGACTCAATCCACTCCTCAAAAAAATGTCCCTCAAGAGAACCAAATTGAAGTGCCATAGGAGTAAGCTCTAGTAAATCAACACTGGCCCTCTCATCCCAAATGGTAGCTGCTCTAAATCTTAGTGTGAATCCCAGGTTCCAAGTGAATCTCAGAAAGGAACGAACATGCTGAAGCTGCGTCACACTGAACATCACTGCCAACCCAATGTGCTCAGACTGTACTCTCCTATCCCAAACTGTAGCAATCAGTAAACCATCAACCGGAACAATGTATGCCCTCGCCATGAAGTAACTATAGTAAGCGTCACTCACCAAAATGGAAGCAGATAATGGGGGCACTGTATTCGGAAAGGTACTCACAACTAGTTGCCCCAACTCGAAATCAATCTGCTCATAGAGAAAAGTCTGCATAACCAACTCAAGAAAGTGTGGGCAGCAGTAATAAATCTGTGATTCCACTGGATATGTAGGAGGTAAGCAAGGAATAAGCTGAAAAATCATCCCCTAGTACCAAATCATCATTGACACCCAAGCTAAATCGGGTACAACTCAACTGCTGGACTGGAGGAACCATCCAACACAACTGTGGATCCCAAAACGAAATCGTATGTAAGTTGATCAGAAGTGTGCCGGGGCACCAAGGTTGGAAGTAGTCCCACTAGTCCACTTTTGAAACAACACTTCACGACTAGAAACTGCACCTAGGTCCCAAACCTTGCTATTTTCATCCAATGCAATGCTGCAACTAGGAGTAGTCTCATCATCCAACTCGAAAAGAGGATTGTCATGTACCCTATCAGCTCCTATCTCAAACAAGGGATTGTCGAAAAGCAATTGTTGACCACCCTCAAGAGCTGATTGTGAATCCAAATCAGCAAAGCTGCTAGGTCCTTGCTCCTCATGTTCAACTATATGCAAAGTAAAATCTGATTTGTTCTCAAGAACAAGATCAAGACCAACATCATCATCAATGCCATCAACTGTGCATAATTGTGGAGTGGAAGTCGAAATAGCTCCATAATCAAAAGTAAATTCATCCCAATCAGGTTCTTTGTCAAACTGAGGTACCATCTCACCAAGATTCCATGTATTAGAAGGTGGATTGTTTTGTTCTTTGTCCTCCTTCTGTGATGTTGTCTCTCCAAATAAATCATTTACCAATTCATCTCCATAAATGTCAACGCAAATATCTCCATCCATCAACTGATCTTGAGAATCAAAATTCAAACCGCCTTGGGCAACATCACTGCAATCGTCATTGTTTTTTGTTTTGAAGGCCTCATCCATAGTGCCTCCAACAATACAATCTCCCAAAGGTGTGTTATTATTTTCAGCTTTATCAAACCTGATACTAGTGTTCATAGGTACATTGGACAGCTCTAAAGATGCATTAAAGGCTGCTGCCATGTCTTTTCCCTTTCTTTTGCTAGACTCCACACGTGGCCCACCATGTGACAGCCCTCTCAAAACCACTCTTACCCTCGGATTGAAATTTCAGAGTAAATTCCCCCAAAGAGCGTAGCCACTGAATGCCCATAACTACATCTGTGTCTCCTATGTTCACCACATAAAAGTCCTTAATTTCATGACTTCCAAACTGAACACTCAACTCAAGAACCATCCTGGTACATTGGATAGTAAATCCATCGGCTACCATAACTCTAAAACCACCAACCTCCTGTGTTTGAAGCCCTCTTCGTGCCACTAAGCCCTCATTGATGAAGCTATGGGTCGCTCCTGTATCAATCAATGCCACCATACGCTACCCCTGTATCACACCTCTAATACCCAATGAGTGATTCTCATGAAACCTATGGAGTTGGGCAAGTGTCCCATCATGGTCCCACACCTTACCACTTTCTTTTGATGTCTTTTCACCTTCACTTTCTACAGAATCAGCTTGCTGGTCTGATTTTTCTGATTCACCATCTTTATTAGATTGGTACTCTATTAGCAGTACCTTAGCCTTGGTTGAGCATTTGTGATCCTTGGTGTAAGGTTCCTTGCATGTAAAGCACAATCCCTTTTTTTTGAGTTCATTCAAGGTCTCACTGTCTATCCTTGTGTAATTCTTCTTAGGCTGCTCCTGCTCCTTGGTGTCTGTTTTCTTGTCTTTTTCCTTCTTGGGCAACAAATCCTTGGACTGAAATTTGTTCTTGAAGGCGGATGTTTCCATGTTTCTATCCTTTTTGATGGCTTCCTTTTTTGATGGCTTCCTGAAGGCTAGGAGGGTTAAAGGCTTTGATTCAACCCCTTAATGGATTGGAAAGTCCATCTATGAACAGCACTATAAGCCTTCTCTTAGAAATATCGGTCACTAGCACGGATAGCTTTTGGAAATCTACAATGTACGAATCCACTTAACCCCATTGTTTTAGTTGGGCTAGTTCTTTAAAGTGCAGCTTAGTATCTTTCTTATCAAATCTTTCAATTAATCTTTTAGTGAACACCTTGTATGAAGTTATTTGAGCATGCCCCAAAGTCAACATACCATTATGCCACCACTCGTGGGCAACTCCATCAAGGTGAATAGATGCATACTGAATGGACTCTAACTTAGGCATAGGGTTCAAAGTGAAATAAGTATCAAGTTTCTGAACCCACGCTCTAGCTGCCATCTTCCTGGAACCATCAAAATATGGAAGTGAAAGTTTCCCCACTTTCCTTTGTAGCTCATTGTGCTAGTCCCTATTCCCCCTTGTGTTCGAATGTCTCATTCTCAAATCAATGTACTCTCTGAGAGATATGTGCATCTGAAAGCTTGGCCCTACATCGAGCCAATCCTGTCTAAATTGATCTTGCTATTCCTACAAAGTAAGCTTAGGATTAACAGGTGCTTCTACCCTTGGTGGAAAGTTTGGCATAAGAGGCCTTGCCAAAGCTCCCTGATTACCCACTCCTTGCTGTCCTACCTTGTTTCCTTGACCCATTTGGTCCATTCTTTGTATTAAATCTGCTAACCTGTCATTAGTCTCTTGTGCTTGTTGTGCTGCCCTACCTTGACCCCTAACCAAAGCATCAAGTAAGAGCATCCTGCTATCTGGAGGTCCATCATCCCTTTCATTCCTCTTGCCTTCTCCACCCCTATCTCCCATGTTTCTAGTGTTAGAAAACCCACTAGATGATGATTCTGATCGCTGCCCTTCTTTTGAGGATGGCCAATGCTCCCAATTCCCCTCTTCTCTTCTCCTACTTTCTAAGTACCTTCTTTCCCTATCACTCAAGCTCATAGAAAATCACACCCACTGGTTGGTAGGACTGATTTGACTCTGATACCACTGTAATAAACAACCCCAATTTTTTTTTGAAACTTCGCTACTGCTGTTATGATTTTCAGAGTATGTTTCCCCTTTGTTTTCTCATGAGTTTGTCATTGTTTCAACATGCAAATGATAGATACATAGAACAGAGAAAAACAAGAGTCTTGAAATATGCTCCAAATATTGTTTTTCCTTTCTGATTCTCTCCAACTGCTGTATAAAAGTTGTGTTTCTGTTTTTTGATTTGTTTGGTTTGAGTTTTCTCACATGCCATACATGATATATTGATGCCAAATGATTATAAACTAGGTGCAGGGGAACCATACAATAGCTTGCTTGGAAAAATTAACATACATATCCTTCAATAATCAGATTTTCATTGACAAACAAGAACAGATTTTAACTTCTATTAATATCAGAAAATAAGTACACTTTCAGACCTGAAATAAGGCACCTGTCAGCAGATTTTAAGACCTCCAAAATGTATAGAGCTGAAGCAAGGATAAGGCCCTAATCTCCTTGTTCTCAAGCAACACCAATCATTGAAAAAGCCTTCATAAACCAGCAACAAAAGCCAAACTTTGAACAGATTTCAAACTGAGAAATAATCACCAAAAAGGATGTCCCCTTGTGAAAGTTCGATCTGCCTTTAAAAATCCATTTCTCACTCAAAAAAAGCAAACAAATATTCTTTGGAATCGCCCTTAGCAGAGTCTTCTAATAATGCAATACCCATTTCAATTACTCAATCCATTTTTGAGTTATGAGCAAAAATGTAAGTTTTTGAACCAGAGAAGCATTGCCCAGAAAATGCCTTTTTAGCACTCCAAAACTTCAACTAAACGACACCAAAACTGTAAGAAGCAAACACCATCCCAAAACCAAACTGAAATCCTTCAAAAGAACTGGAAAATCTTCATTCTTTTTCGCCTAGATGTGATTCCTGATTGAAACCACCATTCACCAGCTTGAGCAGGTCTTTCATTGCCAAAACTAGTTTTAGACAACGAGGGTTTTCGTCCTCGTGTTGGTTGAAAATTTTGTATACTTGGGAAAGCGTACAAAATTGTGGTTTCAGCCACAGTGTGAGATAAACTCTCCTATTTTCAAAGGGAAGGCTCCCCCTTTGCTTTCTATTTTAACAATTCAGAAATAAACTCTAACTATAAATCTATTCTAAATCTGGGTGAAACTCTGTCTTATTCTCATTTTTTAGAAAAAAAACTAATTCTTTTCTCTTGTTTCAGAAAAGAATCACAGCTGAAAGCATAAATGATTAATGAAGTAAACAAATAAAGAAGCAAAGTTTCCATAAAGAAGCGAAGTCCTCCGTTGCTCCTCTGGGACGGGAAAACAAATTGAAAGCACAAAGTCTTTGACGACTTACTCTCCTATCAACCTTTTTAGATGATTTTCTGGTAACCAAATACAGTATGTAGCAGCTCAAAATCTAACTACATGATGCACTTTTAATGCACAAACATAGAAAACAAAAGCAGCACAAAGTCTGCAAGTTACCCCCTTTGCTTGAGCGTTCTACAATAGCTTCAAACATGACAAACAACTCAAAGTCTGCAGTATAAAATCTGAAAACCAATCTAAAACTCCAAATGCATAAGCAGCTCAAAGTCTGCAAAATTGATAATCCCTCTTGTATAACACCACAAAACTCACAATCAATTTGCAGAAAATGTTGTCACATAACACCTTGAATCAACACAAAGTTTGAAAGCAATTTGCCTCTTTTAATTGGCTGTAATCTGATTTACATCTAAGCTCAAAGTCTTAAAGTGCACATACAAACTAGCAGAGTTTTGTTGCATTGCTAAAAGATAAAAATTACAATAGACCCCCTCAAGTATTTATAGGAGAGAAGCCTTGAGAAAAAGGTGGGAGGATCCCAACTAACTTGAGAAATTCTCTCAACCACTAACTAATTGCAATTGACTTATTCAACATTACAAGTCCTATTGTAATTTGATTACATATAAAATGGATCTTCAACTTTGCAAGTGATATGATCACATGCAATTACATTTTTCCATTTTACATGTAATTTGTCAAAACTAAATTACAAATACATAATTGAAACTATTCTAAGTGTCTGAAGACACAATTTGAACTACATCATCCTTGATTGGGTCTTCATGATGCTGTTTGGAAAATATTCTTCCATCTCTGTCTTGAAAGCATTCTATGCTCAATCATGTCACTTATTCAACTCCTTGTGTGGCTTCATCATGTTGTTGTTCTTCCTTTGTATCATTCTCCAGCCTTGGAATTTGTGAGGCTTTCGAATGTGTATCGTATCCCCAGTAGAGTCGCCAAAAACTGTTGGTTAAAAATTTTGTATACCTTGAGGATATGCAAAATTGTGGTTTCAGCCACAGTGTGTGAGATAAACTCTCCTATTTTCAAAGGGAAGGCTCCCCCTTTGCTTTCTATTTTAACAATTCAGAAATAAACTCTAACTATAAATCTATTCTAAATCTGGGTGAAACTCTGTTTGGAAAATATTCTTCCATCTTTGTCTTGAAACCAACACCTCTGTAAGTCGTCCAAACATTCATAAAGAAATGAGCTTGCAAATGAAGCTTTTAAAAGTTTACTTTCAAATTAGGGCGACCAAGGGAGAAAACCCTAAACTCCTTTTAAAATATCCACACCTTAGGAAGAGAACATTATGATTTAATTTTAATCAAACATAAGCTTGGGCGCCTAAGTCATATCCAACATTCTAAATTGATTTAGTTGCTTTTAAAACAACTTAAAGTCATTTCCTTAGGCGTCCATGGTCCCTTTTATGTCCCCTTATGACCCCTCAATAATAAAATATAAAGTTACTTTATAAAAGACCTTTTTTCAAAGCATTAATCAAATATTCAAATGATCAAACCTTAGTAACTTTATACCAACTGAATGTGCTGCTGTGACAAGCTTGACTTGGTTCGCTTACCCTAGTTGACTTACTATTTTTAAAAAGTACTAAAAATAGTAAATAGCGCCAAGAAACTCAAGCCGGAGAGAAATTGAGGTGCTCAAGAGGGCTAATCGAGGACTAAAGCACAGTACCAAACCCGCTGCTAAAAATAGCGTTTACTAAAAATAGTAAATGTATCAGAATCAAACCAATCTGACAAAGGACATTGAAAATGGGGACATTACATAATACTATCTCAGTTTGAGGATCATCTTTTGTATCTCTTGCAATTGTTCTCGTCTTCAACTAAGAGAGCTGAAATCATATCTTCTATAGTTTGAGAACATAACTGCCTAAGAGTAAAGATGACATTGCTGAATTTGGGAGGCAAACTATTTAACAAAATGGCTTTGGCATCCTCGTCATTCATTGTAGCATTGACTTCAGCTAGCTGTTGAAGGAGAGATCAGTGATTACTATTGTGGCTAGACATAGTGACTCTGTCAGTCATCTTGAATTTGAAAAGCTGAAGCATTAGAGAATATTTTGCATTAACCACTTTTACTCCAAATAGTGTATTCAAATTATCCGATGATTCCTTAGATGATTTTGCCAGATCTATATGATGTAACTTGGAATTGGAGAGAGCAAAACTAGTAGTGGCTTTGGCTTTATCATCTCTACTTTGCCAATCGAGTAATTTATTCACATTTGTAGGGGGTTCTCATTTCCATTTACTATTCACCACAGGTTCTTGTGCATAAGTTGCATCTAGATTTTTTCTTTCCTGGTGTGGAAGTTGGGGCCAGAATATTTATCTAATGAAATTTCTATTTCCAAAACAAAATTAAAAATACTCCAAAACATTTCTGGAAAATATTGGAAACAATGTTTTAAATTTCTGAAAAATAAAAAACTTGAATCCAGAATAAAAATTCCTGGAAAATTGATGTTGACTGTATAATGTGCCATAAATGAAATTCGCACACCTTTGCAAAACAAAAGAAAATGTGACCTCCAAAGATCATGTAACTGCCGAAGCTCTAAAACTTCATGCCCTAATCATGGCTTTCATGAGACTTGCTGAAACTTGCAACTGAATATTTGTTAAAAAAACAGCATTTTCCATGTTTCCTATGCTTTTGACAAAGAACTGGAAAACACATTGCGTTTTTGCTGGTGCAACTAGTAATGGCTGCTGTGACCTTAAAAAGGACCTTTGAATTGCTTCTACAGCCCAGGATTTTGGACATTGTGGTTGTGATTTTGAGCATCTCAAAATGTACACGATTTTTAGACTATAAACCCAGCGATTTTTTCTCTTTTTCCTGCCCATGATTCCTATGAATCAGCCCACAATTTTGAATTTTTCTTTCCCACAATTCATCTACAAAACTTTAACTTGTGATTTTTCCCAGCTGCTCCTTATAAGTTACAACCTTTCTCTTCTTAACCTCTTTGAAATCCAACGGATCAATTCAACCTGGCTCTGATATCATATTGCAAATAATATAACACAATATTATTCTATTAGATATTGGAATAATAATTATAATGAGGTTCATCTCCTTATAAAGAGTATGGGAGATGTAACCGACAAAAATAAACATGACACTAGTCCTAGAATCTAAACGCTAAAAAACCTAATAAGAATAAATCACCTGACTTTATTAGAGAGGTAAGCCTTGTATTCTAACACTTTGGTCGCTCCTAGACATTAATATAATTTCTTTGCTGCTTTCTTTTCTGACATGATCTGCTGAGCAGAGATTACTCATAAAGCCAGGGATTCTAGTTCGTAGCCATCCTTAAAGCAGTCAAGAATAAGATTGCACATTGTACTGATATGCTTAAGAGGGGATGGAGGTCTTATGCACTTTGTACTAATATTTGCACTTTGTTTTTGAGTACCTCAATTTATTTATTTATTGTTCTTTATACGCAGAAACTTGAAACATCAAAACTTTGTTTCTGAAGATATGGATGTGCCATCTTACAATTACTTTTAAAAAAGAGATGGTATTTCATGCTTTCGCTGCATGGTTTTGTTTTTCGGTTTCATGTTATTTTTTATGCAAGATTTCTGTTTTTGCCAAATGCAACTAGGAAGGGTTTATGCAGCATTTCTGATAACACAGGGTTTTATACCATTGTTTGATCATTTTACTGCTAGATATTTTTTTCCATTCATTTGGGCTAAGTGCTAATGACTTGATTTACTATTTTGTTTTATTGTTTTGTTACCATGTTGTGCAACTTTATAAGAGCTGAGTGGTCTTATTCTATCTGCAGGCTTTTGAGGAAACTGAGCTCCGTAGACTGAAGGAAGAGAAACCAGGTCTTTCACACAACCAATACAAAGACATGATATGGAAATTGTGGAAGAAATCACCCGACAATCCTCTTAATCAGTTAGACAAGCAAAAATGATAAGAAAATGTGAAAGGTTAGCTTAGTTTGTGCATGCAAATTATAAATGGCAGAGTTATTGGCTTCTTAAAGCTCTGCATGCATGCTGCATTACACTTGATATCTATTAATATAAATATGAACGGATTACCATTTATGATGATAAGTGGTGTGTTGGTTTGCATAGTATTGCCCGGGCCTCAGTACAACATGCATGCCACTTTTTAAGTTTTAACCATTCTTTGGCTCTGTACATGGAAAGGTTTAAGTCTATCCATAATTGGCTTCATGTGATGATATATGTTGTACATGAGTCTGGTGCAATATTTGTAGCATGCTTCTGATAATTCACCTGCATTAAATAGTTGATGCCTTGATGATATGGAGATGGCACTGCATGTTCTGTGTTTTTTGACGACTGAAAATTAGCTGTTTGTGAATTACAGGTGGCAGAGTAATTTTCTTTTGAGACACATCATTGTTACAACATCAAAACTTCTGTCTGAATGGATTTAATTTACTACTGAAAGGTTTTGTTTTCAAATTTTCGTCTGGTCTTCTGTCCTGTTCAGAACATGTCTCTATATAATTGTTAGAAATCTACAGTGGTGCTGTAAATACTCAAATTTTGTGTCGGAAAGGGTATTTTATTATTTTAAGGATGCCTTCCATACAGGAAACAATTAATAAAACCTGTTATTCCTACAAAGTGCTTATGCAGTTTTATTAGCTACTTGTTTTGCTCGTGAGGGGCATTATTGTCTGGAGTTCTTCAATACGTTATTCTGTTTGTACTTCTATATGACTTTTTGAGTACAGATAAGATGTCGGAGGCCACATATCATCAGGTCCTCTTCCTGACAACACCCAGAAATGATAAAGAAGTGGATGGGACCTAGATGCCTCCATGACCAGACACAACTTAAATTTTTTGTAAGTTTCTGTACAGGGTTTTGAGAAAAGTTATCCTGCATCCAAAAAGATATCCACAACATTTCTCTACATATTTGCACATGAACCAAGCTAGGACAACTCTGCTCTTCAAACCATAATTCCCTAATCTAAGACAGATGGATTGCTTGTTCTCAGATATCTGGTCTGTCTTATTTCTTACTCTCTTTATATACAATTTAGCTGGTAGGGAATGGGTGATGCACATGATTCAAATATGGTCTCTCAGGGATTATAAATAATAAACCAGCCAAAGATTTATACCTGCAGAATATAATTTGCAATAGCATATGTTTTCACTCCATTTTTTGCTTGCCGCTTCTTGGATTTCAGTATAAGATGGTGCTAGTATTAGTGAGTTTGCGTTAAAATGCTATTATGTAGTCATTTCAGTGAAGTTCTTTTCTTCCTCTCTGTGTTGTGAGGCTGAGTATATCCGATTCTTTCAATATGTTTTTGAGTACGCATAAGACTAAGGAAAAGTTAATCATTTTTGACAAAGCTTCAGCACTTTGAGCTAAAGCATAGTTGATATTTCCCTATTGTTTAGAGTATGCAGTTAAAATTCCTCAAAGTTCCTTGTATTTATAAAGGCACATTGAAAAGATCTTCAAGGTTTTAGTTTATGAAAATCTATTTCTCAATATATCTAGAACATACGATTTGAAAGCTGAGAAAGATTTCAGATGACAATTTTACTATTTGGGTATGCAGTTAAAATTCTTCGTAGTTCTTGTATTTATAAAGGCACATTGAAAAAATCTTCAAGGCTTTAGTTTATGAAAATCTATTTCTCAATATATTTAGAATATATGATTTGAAAGTTGAGAAAGATTTCAGATGATAATTTGACCATTTGGGTATGAAATATTTACTCAACTTTACCTGCATTGCGTTTCAGAATTGTTCATATCTTTTGGAAAGATTAGAATCTGTAAGTGTCAACTACTATTTTCTCATAAGCTATCTGTCTATTATCATGGCACTTATAAATTTGAAAAAAAAGGGAGAATTTTATGGGAAAAAAAACATAAGTTTATGTTCAGTAGAATAGGAAAACCCAGTTAGGCAAGAACACAAGAAAGGATGGTGCAATAGACTACATTTGGATTTTCTTTGTTTACCCTCATTTCTCTTGGGTTAGTTCCCTGTTTATCTTTTTCAGTGGGCTTCTGTGATGAATCTTAATCTTTTGTCTGTTCCACTGTTTGGTGCTTCTCATTTGACTTCGCTAAGAAGTGTTATGTGAGATTCCTCTACAACTTTTGAAGGGAGGATTTGCATTGTCCTCATTTTATGGCACCGTGCACTCATGTGGTATTATTATATGATAGCATGTTGCTGCCCTTGACCCGCTTTGGAATTGCCTCATATTATTTTCCATCTCTTTAACACTGCTATTCTTGTTTGGCTTAGTGGCATCTCTCTATCAGCTTCGGCTGCTCTGGGGATGCCCCTTTGATATTTTAGACTTGAGCAAGGCGGACACAATGAAAGCAATTTCTGCATTTCAATGGAAAGGTTTTGTAACTAAGAGTCCAGTGCAACTTATAATCCTTTAATTCGAGTATATTTGAATGTAGGCAAGGTTCTTTCAAATCCATGCTAATACAAATTCTTGTACAATTAAGGTTAGCAAGCCCAAATAACACAAGGCAGGCACCGATTTAAAAGTGAGTGTCTTAAGAAGAAACTAGCTCGAATGTTCTAAAGAGACCTTGATTGCTGAGCAAATAAAGGATAAGCCCTAACGTTGGCCGCCGCCAGCTCAATCAATGGAAAGTGTGACTCCCAAATGTGGAATTTACCTTTTGTTTGTACTTACCTAGATTTTATGACATTTTCTGCTTTCGTGCCTTAAATAAGCATCTTCACCATTTAGCATAAGCAAAGAGTCACTCTGTTACTTTGAAAAACAGCTTATGCATTAGCTATCTGAGAGGCTTTCCATATCCCAATGTATTTCAGAAAAGCTTACACAACTAGAAATCTATTTATCTTAGCTAACTGATGAACAACTAATACAAACTCTAACCTTATTTGTTATGTGGCTTTTTTCCTAAGAGAAGAGAAAACTATGAAATAACCATTTAGAATTAAAAGAGGGATAAAAAAATAAAGGATATTATGATCTTTTAACCAAAGAGATTAATAAAGAAGATGCATAAAAACTCATTTAAGAAATTATAAATAATTATATTTATTAAATAATAATTAAAAGCAGTCTTTGTGAAAAGGGTGTGATGGTTTGGAAAGTGTCTTAAAATGATATATAAATCATTCATGTGAGACTTGAGAAAGACATGGAGAACATTCAAGGAAAGAAACGAAAAGGAGAGAGAGAAACTCAAAGGGCACAAAGGAGTGAAGGTTAGGGTCATTGGTTGGCATTGATGCATTTGGAGAAGAGGCACACAGTGTGTGTCCAATTTGCGGTACAACATACATCTGGGACTATCCTGGCTAGGGTTGTGTTATTTATGTTGTGAAGGCAAGTTGGGTTCTGTATAAGAACCGATTTCCTCTAGGGTGCTTCCTTTTTGTGGAGAGCTTGAACCTATAACCATTCCTTTGAGTGTCAAATAGCAATCTGTTTGCGATTTTCATACAAGTATTGAAAACCATTGATTCGACAATATTGGGAATATTGTCTATATGATTTTGGTGTTAATATGATTAATCTATGTGGAGGTGTTATTCTATTTATTATGTTAATGATTTAATTGTCACATGTTTGTAGTTTGCATTAATTATTCACATTTATTTTGATAACATTGCATATTATAAATAATATTAACTCTAATATCTATTATATTAAATCCGTTGCTAATATTTAATAATTATAAGAGGAAAAGCGACGTCACATTTGGTATTAGAGCTAAAAATTGGGCTTTTAGATTGCTAATTGTTAAATCTTTTTTTATTTCGACGTGTCCTAGTTGAGAGTGATAAGTTTGTACGGATAAATACATAAGATCACTTTAAACAACCTCACATTAAATTCATATTTATTTTAGGGTAGATTGTATTAGTCATTTATATATAGAATCATAGCTTATATATCACACATGCACTTTAAAAAATACTAAAATGTAGACAACATTCTAATAAAAAATAAAAATAAAAAAAAATGAGATACTCTTAATATAGCAATTTGTATTAACTATGACTAAGTTGAATATACTTAGTGTAGACACTTAAAATTGTCTTGAATGGTTTTACACACTTGAATTTGATCATTAACATCGTTTCATCCTGTAGTTCATCCTCTTTTCGCCCGTTTGATTAAATAAACCCAGTTATTGAATTAAATGCACCATTTTCATCTATTAATCTAATTGATCTAATTAGGTTAATTCACCCCCTTTCGCATTCACCTCTCATCCTGTTTAATTGAATTAATTAAATTATTTAATTTAAACCCCCTAAGTCCTCTCATTTAATTAAATAATTTTATATTATTTAATTAAATGTCATTTGCACCCTACTCTCATTAAATAAATGAATTATTTAATGGATATCCTCATATTCTTCAAGTTGCACAATTAAAACTTAGTTATAATTATCAAATTACCAATTTTCCTCACCTAGCCACTTGCATAGGGAATATTCTCCTATTTGGCTCAAAAAATGGAATATTCTTTTCTAACAAACTTTGTAACAAACTTTCAAAGTTGTTACAAAGTGTGTTTGTTTGAATCATTCTCATCCGTTGATGCTTTCCTTGATCCATGTGATCTTTGAGAATCCTTGATCCATGTTTCACCCTCCTTTTCATCTTGACCATTGATTCTTCATTTTCTCTCCTATAAATACATCACCATTTGGAGAGAAATAGATCCATCTATTCATAGCAAAGTTATGTTGCTAAAATTCACTCACTTGCATCCATATTTATCACTTGTTAGCATTTTAGCTTAATCTTCATCCATATTAGCTTAAACAACCATTAATGACTTCCATTTTAGCTTAGTTTGCATCTATTTTAGCACAAGTTTGCATCCATGGCTTGCATCTTTGAACTTCGTTTCCATTTAGTGTAGCTTGCACCCATCTCCATCGAGCATTTTAGCATTTAGCACTCATCTTTATTGTATTAAACTAGTTTTGCATCCATGTTTTGCACATATTTCATTAGTTTCATCAATAAAATCAATTGGAACGACTCATATTATCCAAGGGATTGGGAAAGGGTCACCATTCCACATCAATGTGACACCACTCTCCCAATGGGAGAAGATTTGAAGTCTTAGAATAGGTTTTTATTATGCTTTCGTGTTGATTTCATGTTAGTTTAATGACTTCTTAGTTTCTTTGATACTTTCAAATATCTCATTGGGATCATGGCTTAGGGGATTAAATAGGCTTTAAATTCATTTGGATTTGGTTTATTTAGTTCATACTAGTATGGTCATATTTTGGCGCTAGGAGGCCTATACTAACCGAATATGATGAATTTCTTTTTAGATTCATGTGTTCTTGAGTTTGTAGATACAACGATGCTTCTGAAGGCTACAATGATGCCATTGTAAAACGTCGCCATATAGCAATGCCTTTGAAAGAATTACAACACATTAAATTCAACGATGCATTAAAATATAGCGACGCATTTTAATTTTTGGATTTATCGTTAATTTAGTTATGGTGACGCTATTGATATAGTGATGCAATTGACGACACCGTTTTGTTGCAGAGCGACGCACTTCAATTTCACCAGAGCAACACACTTCAATTTCACCATAATGACGCACTTTAATTATAGCGACGTTTTTTTGTCAATTTCAGCAACACCTTTGTGTTCAGCGACACTTTTTACTGGTAAAGAAAATAGAGCTAATTTTCACATGTGCTTTAAATTTTTTAACTTCATATGCTCTCTAACATTCTACCGACATCTGGTTTTTGTTTTTGAGGCTAATTGGTTTTGTAGATATGGGAAAAAACTAGGAAATTATTTACCTCAACTTGTTGGGGTCATAACTTTCTATTTGGTGCTCAAAATTCGAATCCATTTGCACCGTTGGAAAGGTCTCTAAGAGTACTAATTCAATCCCTAAAAAAATATGCCTTTGACAACCAGTTTTTAGGGACCGATGCAAGTTTCAACCCCAAATTCCATTCCAAAGGCCTCCTAAAATGCGATTTACTAGAACATAGAAAAAATTGAAAAAAAATGAAAATTTTGATTTTCGGTTTTTCTTAGTTCTAGTTTTTATGTTTGAGGACCACTAAATTTCCATTGGGCTTAAAATTCACTTTCAAAGTTGGTTAAAAATTGGACCCACACATCCTCATTTTGTAATATCAGGTTAAAATTGGACAAAACAAACAAAGACTTCTAGTGGTGCTTAAAATGAAGTCATTTTGCTATATTGGGTTAAAATGAATGAGTGTTTGATGTGCTTGCTTTGCTTGTATACACTTGTAGTGCATATCCGCTCCCCTTGCACTTTGTGCGATCTTGGGTGAAGAGAAAGACTCAAGTGCACTTTATTGCTTTGAGTCACCCACTAGAATTTTGCTACGTATCCTCTCCCTTTGCACTTCGTGTGATCTTGGGTGATGAGGAATAGCATTTTTCTTGTTAGGAAAGGCCTTGCTGTGAGATACATCCCACAATGGAGAATTCACACGCAACTCTCAAACTAAGCACGTTTACTGGCACGTTATATAAATTTTTGCGAACATGAAAAGCAAGTAGCATCTATCTGGGGCGTCCATAACATACTGCACCTAATACCACGCCTTAAGTGGAACATGAACGGTTGAAGAGCCTTAAGTGGCCAAGCGGGAAAATATGTGTCATGGTGTTCACAGTTTGTTGTCGTTAAAAACCTTGCTTTAGTATCTAACCAAGTCCAATTTTGAAGCGTTCTTTAAAGTGGTGCATTGGAACTTAGATTCCAAGAAGTTACTTACCAAGTCTGACTTGTGGGTCAAGGCATAAAGGTTTAAAGAGAATGGACTCTTTTGCTTTTGTTCCTCCACAATGTTGCATGTAAAATCATCCCTTTGGGGCATGAGGTAAGCCCATCAAGAAGATACGTACCCACTTGAGCTAGGAATGTTATATTGCTTGTGAGTTAGTTTGACACATTGCTTGGTTCCAAAACATCTTAACCAAACATCAAGAAGTTTATCAAAATTTCAAACCCTTTGGATCAAATATGGATACCTTTTGAAAAGTCCTAATATTGTTGCTTGTCCTAAGGATTTTATCCTTAGAGGTTTCTAAATATTTGGACTTATATCTAAATCCACACTTTCCAAAGTTAACATAGGGAACTATGGCCTTAGTTTCTTGATTTTCACATAATGGACTTTGTGGAATGAAGGTTGCTTAGACATAGACATATTTTAGTTTGAACATTAACTAAGACTTTCTTGATGTGGTAATGAGACAATCTCACTTAAGCA
Organism: Sequoia sempervirens; assembly: GCA_007258455.2. NCBI lineage: Eukaryota > Viridiplantae > Streptophyta > Pinopsida > Cupressales > Cupressaceae > Sequoia > Sequoia sempervirens. The sequence goes on from VDFB02051130.1 coordinate 24,174, forward strand.
AAGATTAAATCAAATGAACATCCCACATTGATGTATGTTCAAAACATTGACTCCCCAGACACAAGCAAAATTGAGACAAGGAAAGTATTGCAAAACATTGAGTCCAAGTTCTATTGTCAAAATCATTGATTTCTTAAGGTTTTATCACTTTAGAGGTATAGCATGTTTCTCACCACTTTGGTCTTGCAAAACAAGGGCCCCTTTTAGGTTAACATTTTGGGTCAAAAACATTTCATCCACCTTCACACAATTTACCTCACATCACCAAACAACTTTAGAAACTTTTGGACACATCAACACTCTTTAGACTTAGAAAATCATTAAACCAATCTTCTAACTTAGCTATGTTGTGTGTGAAATGGATCCTTTTCCATGCACTTAGTTGAGTTGGTTATCACATTTTGGACTAGTTTATCTCGAAGGTCACAAGTCTACCTTAAAGATTTACATGTTCATTAACACCTTTTATCCAAGACATCAAAAACATAAAATCTTTTAGTCTAAAAGTGTTGTCCAAAAGTTTAGAAAGTTCATCCCCCACATCATTCACCCTTTTCATCATCCATTCACATAATTGGTCCAGAACAACTTAAAGGGTCCCTTTTACCAAAATTTGAGTCAACTAGAGAGTTTCAACATTATAAATCTCAACATACCTCTCCTATAGTTGACCCAAAATTTATGGTTACAACAAGGTCACAACACAAGAGAAACATGGAGCAAACCAAAACTACATCCACCACAAGTGATACTATCCCACAATAATTTGATTCAAGGAGTCATTCTACCCCCTCACAACAACCACAAAATCCATTACACAAAGGGTATGAGGTAGATGTCACAAACAACCCACTTGAGCTTACTAAGGAAGAACTCCTTGATTATAAACAAGATCATCAAACCTTAGAGAATGTGGCTTCAATTCCCCCAACTTTCATCGCACAGCCCTTGGCACAAGGCTTGACTCCACCTATGATTCATCCAACGTCATCCCTTGCACCAAGTCAAACATTAACTCCTAGTCTTGCAACTAGGATTGCCATCGACACACTCTCCCTTTGGAAGGCAACACACTTTTGGGTACTCAAAACATCAATCTTCCCCAAAACACAAGTTGGACACCAACATTTGGTGCCCCATCTTATTCTTCCACCACCATTCCAGAGCATCCTTTACATCCATACAAACCACTTACATTCCATAACACCACAACAACCTCGACATTTCAAGCACAACCATCTTCATCCATCACCACAAGTACCACAAGTGTGCCTAACATAACACAAGGTAACGTGAACTAAGTGTCTCAATTAGACAAACAAGGGAAAGTTAACACCCTTACACAAGGTCAACCCTTAACATAACAAGGGACATCTTTATCCAACCACCCAATTGACCCATCACATCATTAGTTCCACAAGACACATCAAAACCATCTATCATGAATCCAAATCCAAGCAACCCTTTGGTCACAAATCCTGTCAACCAAGGTCACACCTTGGTCTCACATGAAACACAACAAGGGAACCCTCAACACATCAGTCAAGGGAACCTTTCTAATCAATTGATTCATGGTCAAAATGTGCCATTGATATCACAACAACAAATGGTACCATCATCTTTACTATTGGTCCCCCAAGCCATGCAAAATCAAACGGGGCCCCAAACCTACATTCCTCCGTCCCAATTGAAAATTTTACAAAGAATGATAGCACAAAACAACCCCCAAACACTCACCACACAATAACCATCTCAAATCCTCCCATAACCCTCTCACACCATGGTCACTCAAAATCCATCTCACATACCCCAAAATTAAAACGTTTCGACCCAATATAGTACAACGTTGCAACAACAACAAGCTCATGCTATAGCTTTTCAACAAGCACAACAAGCCTATCAACAAGCATTGCAATAACAACAAGCTCAAGCTCAAGCATTGCAACAACACAAGGAGCATATACACCTCCACCCCTACCACCATCACCTTCACAATATTAGAATCCACCCTACACACCATATAACACCCCATCGTATCAAAATCCCACGTACACTTCATCCACCATTCCACAGTATGCCACATATGCTCCACCAAATCCGGAAGACGATGTGTCATTGCAGCTCAAGGCGCTCACACAATGGATCCAGGACATTCAAATGGGAAAAACAAAGAAGCCACATACACAACAAAACTTGTGTCCATACCCATTCGATAGAAACATCGCAATGGTACCTTTCCCACCCGGTTTTGAGGTCCCTAAGTTTGATAAATACAAAGGGAGGGGAAATCTTATGGATCACATCAAAGAATTCCACATCATGTGTATGGAGTTTTCCTATAATGATTCCTACTTAATGCGCACCTCTTCCCATGCAGTTTGGCAGGCTCAGTAATCGATTGGTTTTCATAGTTGCCTCCAGGGATTAAGAACTTTTAGGAAATAATCGATAGGTTCATAGACCATTTCTCCATCAATCTTGACATGGATGTAAGCTTAGAAGAATTATACACTCTCAAGGAAAACAAAGGAGAATCCTTTGCAAATTTCCTAGAAAGGTGGAGGCAAAGAGCTAGTAAGAGCAAGTGGCCCATTCTCGAAGAGCAACATGAGGGGATTATCATAGCAAATGTTGATCCAGAGCTATCCTTCCACTTGAAGATGCAATGTGTTACGTATTATGACAAGCTTATCCCTAGGACCCTCAACATTGAGAGAGCCCTCATCTCACAAGGAAACACACAAGCGTCTAGAGACAATTGCCCATCAACCAAATCTAACAAGCCTCGCGTATGGGCTAAAAACAAGAATGTAACCAATGATGGTGTTGTTGATGCAAAGGTGGTCTTAACTGCTCCTAGACAAGCAACTATCCAACCCATAAACATGCAACAAATGAACACACAACTGCTAAACAATCAACCAATAATCAATGCTGCCAACACTCAACGTGGACAACAAAGAACAAACAGTGCTCCTAAGCGACAATTCACTCCCTTAGGGGAATCTATGGAGGATGTGTTGAAGAATTTGATACAGTCTAACCTTATCACACTCCCATATTTTTCAAACTATCAAGCGCCACAAGTCAAACCTCCTAGCTATAGAAAAGATCACTTTTGTGAATTCCACCAATACAAAGGTCATAACACACAAAATTGTTTTAGACTCAAACATCTAATACAAGATCTTATTGAACAAGGAGACATTGATGTTAATCAAAAATTTGGGAGTGACAATTTGAAAATTTATACAAACCTTATAACTGATCATACAAAAGCAAAAAATTCAGGAAAGGCATCAACCTCCAATAACGTAAACCATACCCATGATACCATGGTGGGACACATTCATGTTATTCATTCATCACAACATGAGGAATCAAACACGTATCAAGATATTGTTTAAAAAAAAAGTCCAAACCAATCAACGGTGTCTAGCAATATTTCATACGACAATGACATCAAATATGTATCGAATTGTGATATCTATCCCACATATGACTCAATGATTAGGCATGTTGAAGAAGTTCCAAAGGAGTAAGAAATATCCCTTATTGCATCCATACCCACAAAATGTTGTGAAGAGTCTTTTATCGATGATGTATCATCCACCCAAGAGTCATGTAAAGATGATGCTTTTAAATATAACGAAAGTGGTTCTGAATCAAGTCAAGATCAAGAGCTTATATCCCCAAAGTATTATCATAACTTGATGAACATTTTCCAATCCATTGAAAATTCCAAGGATATATCAGACAATAACTATGAGATATTTTCTTGTGAGGGGAATATAGACGTTCTTCATCCAAAACTAGAATCCTTTACTCTTGAAATCAACACACAAGAGCAAGCAATAGTCGAGATTCTTGATTCTTACAGTGATTGTGCATCGTCGACATCTTTTGAAGCAGTATCGACAGATACCGATGTCATAGAATCAAAGCAAATAGTTCATATTCCTAAACAACAGGAACCCATAGCAATATCATGTGTTCACGAAAAATCATATTTAGTGGCTATGGATCAAAGGATACATTATCAGGGCAAAGGATTAGGTATTGTTAATACCTTCACAATTCCGTGGGAAATCTTGTCTAAAGCAAATCTCAACATAAAGGGAACGAAGGATCCTTATGGCGAAAATATTGTCAACACTACAACTAGTCATATTATGAATTGTCATCCACCCATCATCTCATACACAAACTAGGACCAACATAAAAAGAAAGATTCCTATCAAATCAAGGAAAAGATCATCAAAGAAAATGAAGTCGTAAATTAGTTGTAAAGCAAAAAGGACAAAGCAAATATAAATGGATACCAAAGAATGCAAGAAAAAATCATCCTAATGATACTCCATCAATCAAAGAAACTATGGGGCAAAATAAAAAAGGGAAATGTATCCATTAAAAGAGTCCTCAAATGCAAAAGCAAGCTTCTCAAGCAAGGAATGGAGTATATCTAGTGGTCCTAAATCCACGAAAACCTTCATTCCCACCCATCATTGCTCATCTTCCCAAGTTTCGAGAGTCAAAGGTTCCAAACCATCGACCAATCCATCTCATATTCCTTCATGCATGACACCGTACACTCCATTCATGATATCCAATTCTCGCATTGACCGTGTGTTGGCAACTACTCTTCATCATAAGGATTCTGAAGGCACTCTATTGCGATGTACACACATAGACAAGGTTAATTTTGGTACTAATAACATAGATCATAGTTCTCAAAATTTGCATTCAAGTGCTCGTATCTTAGCAAAGAAGCTTCTTCAAGTAGGATATTGTTGATACATTATGACAATGGCCTCTCCATTAGTACCACCAGGTGGTTCAACATGAGGGTAAATTTTTTAGAAAATCAAAAAAATAAAAAAATCCAGAAAATTTAGTAAAGATAAAAAATCTTCCTCCAATGAAAACCACTACGGTGGCACTTTGGGCATGTACTATGATGAAAACTTGGAAAATAGGCATCATGAGTAAAATCGAACATCTATACGATCCTTCTCAAATAGAAGCATCTCATCCTTGTCATGATAAATCCAATGTTCCCTTCATCCATCCAATCCAGATTTATCTAGATATTCCCGTTTATCTTGATCTTGACAAAGATTCAGCGTATACTTCAACTCTACTCATGGCGGACTCTTTACATGCTCTTTACCATTTCATCCCGTGAAGTCCCATAGCCCATGTTTAGCATGATAAAACTCTGTTGAACTCTTCGCATATTATACATTACCTATCTTGGTTTTCCATTGCACTATAAAACATTATTAGACACTAGGGGTAGGTTATTGCACTCCTGTTTTCGAATAACTCGATCCATGTCTTATATCTCACAACGTGATATCAACATCATGATCTAGGTATCGTTTATCTCAAAATCATAAAAAATCCAAAAACATTTGCAAAATATAGAAAATCCAAAAAACATCAAAATCATGTACAACTAAAATCCAAAAACATTCAGAAAATTGTAATGTCAAAATCCAAAACATCCAAAACATATAAAAAATCCCTAAACATATCAAAACATCAAAAATAAAAATAAAAAATAGTACCTTGTTGAACTATGTTGTCTCTGAGCTTGAACGTAGGCAAGGCCATCATTGATGTGCCCCCAAACACTTTAGGTTAGGAGTCTGTCATAATAAACTGACAATCCATCAAGTGTTCATATCTCATCAATAATTACTGGTCAAATTGATTTGAACTACGTAGTCTTTGCATGTATAATGTAGGCAAGGCGCATCTTCGATAAGCCCCCGAGGCCCTAGGTCAGTCCCCTTTAAGTCTTGGTCGAAATTTAGAAAAACACCAAAACATTTGCAAAACTAGAAAAAACCCTAAACAACCTCAAATAATCGAAAACCTAAACATTCACATAAACCAAAAAGATCAAAAACAACTTCAAAACATTGCAAAATACCAAAAACATTGAAATATTCCAAAAAATCCAAAATTACCCATCCCATTTTGCTTTCACTCGCAGTAAATCTCCATTCATAATAAATAAATCGTCATCTTCAACTTTTGGTAACAAAAACGAAAAACAAGTACAACAATCAACAAAAGTAGAACCTTTAAACGCAAAAAATCAAACTCTTGATCATTCTCAAACATGTCAATTGAACCTTATATCAATGACCTTTCAAACAACCTATCAACCTGCCAACATCTGATAACACGTCCTAGGATGCATACTTCCTACAATGGGCATTCTTTGGCAATCACTTTGGATATTTATCCTCAAAACACACCTTTTGGCAAGAGATATAGATAACATTGATTGTTTGTTTTGATCTTGTCTTATGATTTATCTTAGTGACCCATTCCGAGGACCTCTTGATGATGTCAAAATGATTTAGAGAGAAAAGAATGGGGCATCAATCATTATCTTTCATTTTTTGTGCTTGTGGGATATTCTTGTAAAATAATCTTGGCGCATACTTTCTTAGTTGTGTGTAGGGAGATCGTTTGAAGTAGATTGTTGACTATTGCATATACTTTGGTCTGAAATATTCTAAACTTCTAAACTACATTCCAACGAGGTTTCCATATGTCAAGGTGTGAGCAAGAACTATCCTATCTGTTTGTAGAGTTAAAGTCCATCACACTAGACACAACACCATCCTTGATCTGAATTAGGATATATGACAATTGCTATTTGAATGCTTAACGATTACAACGATTAATCAAAGCTTTAAAAACTAATTAATGTAACTAAAATGCTTTAATGAACAAAGCATAAGAAATGTGATGAACATAATGGAAGAGAAAGAAGACAAAACTCCAGTTGATAACGGAGTTCGCCGAATTGGCTACGTCTCTGGGCCCCTCTCCAATAGAGTGACCGATCCTATATGCTCCAAATCAGGATTACAAGGCTACATTAACATTACAACTCCATTTCCTTCCAACACAACGACAACATTCTCTTGTTGCATAGAAATGGATACAAAAGTCTTCTGATCATTCTCTCCCTCTCATCACCCTGAATCCTAACTCTCCCATTTTCACCCCTTTTTATACAAATTTTTTACCCAATATGGTCTTTAACCATATGATTACAAAATATTGCCTTATCTCCCATTTTTACAATAAAATCCCTCATAATCCCCTATTTACATACGAAACTCACTACCTTCCTCATAATATCTCCTTAATAACATTCATAATCTTTAATATATATTATTGCCCCTTTTAATTAGTATCTTGGGCTTTAGAGGATTTATTTTAATCTTTTAAAAAGATTAGAAGATTTTCTTTTTTTAAAATATAGAGGGATTTAGTTTGAAAATAGGGGCAATCGGTTTTAAATCTTCATCAAAACTAACCAAAGCCTGTAATATGCTTAAAGCCATACAATGGCTCACTAGTGGATTACCTTTTTGGGGCTGGGGAGGTCAGAGGGTCGACCCTCCGACCCTTGTATTTTTAAAACCGAAGTCGAGACTTTTAGTTAACAAAACAAATCTATGCCGATGTATGGTTAAGCATGGCTTGCAGGGTGCAACAATGAGCATTGAGCGTCGTATCTGCGAGGTGGGGGGATCGAATCCCACCCGAACAAAATTTTAGCAAGCTGTTACAATGCTGGAGGAGAGAACGAGGGCACCACGTGGCATGCCGAGGAGGTGCCACATGGCACAACCTAATTCTCTAGAAATTACATATCATTTGCCACGTCGATCCTCGTCAGCGTACAAAGTCCATGTCAGCTGCTACCTATGCCTGCCACGTCACCTATCTAGTCACCAATACGAAGTGCCATGTCATCTATACGACTTGCCACGTGTCATCATGTGATTGGTCCACCTCATCTTCTGTACAGTATGGACTGTCATGTCAGCATGCTGACGTCAACATCTGTACAACTGGTCAACCATGGTACTTGCAACCTTTGACTTGTTGCAACTTGCGCGTACTAGCTTGGATTTCAGCGAAACAAGCACCATTGGGTTCGTGTCGACGAGCTCTTCATTTTGATGCCGTTTTCATCAAATTACGAGACAGTGATTTTTTTTGCCTTTTTGGACAACCTCAGGTGCTTGTTTGATCAAAGTTTGACTGACCATAACTTGAGCATAAGAGCTCCTTTCAAATATGTTCAAGTTGCGTTGGAATCAAGATTCTGAGCTCTTTTTGATGGTGTTGAATTCTGGAGCATTTGGGACACTTCAATTTTCACTGAAAAGTATCCCCCTAGATCAATCGTCCCCACTGGAGAGCTTTTGGACCTCTGAAAGCTTGATTACTTGGAAAGAAAGTGAGGGTAAAGTTCCCTCACTTTACTAATCTCCATCCATTTTGTCTTGCTTGGATTCATCCCCTTTAGTCCCACTCTGAGGTACTCAACTGCGCCTCTTCATGAAGTCCTAATTTTCCTATCTAAGATGACATCCTCTGGAAACTCTGACATGTACTCCGATGAAATATCATCAACTGATGGAACCTGAATGTCTGTGTCTTCATCCGATATCATTGGAGGCTCGTACAACTCCAGATTCTCAACATTGACAACTGAATAGATGTGCATGTATGGAGGAAGATTAAGGCGGAAGGTGTTGGTTCCAATCTTTTCCAAGATTTCAAAGGGACCATACCGAATCGGCTTGAGCTTCCTTCCTTCGCCTTGCATTATTTCCTTGCTGATATGTAACCAAACTCTGTCTCCAACCTGGAAATGATGATTGATGCGATGCTTATCATGTTGAGCCTTGTATTTGGCTTGGCTCTTCTCCAGCTGTGCTTCCACTGCCTAATGAATTGCTTGGATTTTATGGATGAACTTCAAAGCCTTCTCTGCATCATGGCGTCCATCTTCAAAATCATCTTTCCCAAAATAAAAATCCATCGGTGTTTTTGGCAGATATCCGAAACAAGTCTCAAAAGGAGACCTCTTTGTAGAAGAGTGTGCCGCATGGTTATAAGAATGCTGCACATAATGAAGATTCTCATCCCACAGCTTGGGATGCTTGCTGTAGTAACCTTTGAGCAGATGCACAACTGTCCTATTTACTACCTATGTCTGTCTGTCGGTTTGCGGATGGAAGGCTGTACTCTTCTTTAGTTTGGTGTCCATGAGTCCCCACAAAGCTAACCGAAATTCCCCTAGGAATCAAGAATCTCGATCTAATACAATAGAAGTAGGTAACCCAAAATGAACCCATACAAATTGAAAGAACATCTGAGCTGTCAGTTCAATAGTGACCTATTTCCTACAAGGTATGAGAATACACATTTTGCTGAACCAATCAACTACTATATACAGATAATCATGTCCCTTCCTAGACATATGTAACCCCCCCGAAAAAATTCATTGAAACACTTTCCCATGGACGTGATGGTACAAGTAGAGGTGTGTACAACGCCAATTTCCTGTTACTAGGCTTACTTGTTGCACACATAACACAACCTCTAATATACATACTTATAGTTTCTTGCATATGAGACCAGTAAGAATACTTTTGTAGCTGAGTGATTGCCTTGCTTACCCCAAAATGTCCTGCAATCAATGAGGTGTGAGCTTCTCTGATTACCTGCACTTGTTCATCTTTTGGAATGCATAACTTTCCCAAGTGATACAACAGTTTATCCTGCACATAGTAATCTTTCTCTTCTACATGTTTGCTTGCAATTAGAGCTAAATAGATTTCCTTAAAGTATTCATCGTTAGCATACTGTTCTTGAAAAATTTCATGTATCATGGAACTACCTTTAAGGATAATCAAAGCATTCATAATAGGAGGCCTAAACAACATATTTGCTACTTTGTTATGGACACCTTTCTTGTACTTAATTAGCAAATGAAACTGTTGAAGAAAAACCATCCATCTAAAGTGCCTACTTTGTTGCAATTTAGACTATGAATGCAAGTATTGAAGTGGCTAGTGATCAGTGTGGATTACAATTTATTTCCCCATTAAGTAGTGTTTCCATTTTTTAACACTCTGAACTAATACATAAAGTTCCTTATCATAAGTAGGATATTTAATTACTGCACCTTTAAAGGTCTCAGAGTGATAGCAGATTGGTTTACCTCCTTGCATTAGCATTGCTCCCATGGCAAACCCACTTGCATCTGTCTCGATCTCGAACAATTGATGTCAATCTGGTAAAGCCAAAATTGGTGCTGTACTCAACTTTTCCTTCAAAGTGTTGAAGGCCTTATGCTGTGGACCTCCCCACTAAAAATTTGTCTTCGTACTAGTCAATGCCTGCAATGGTGATGCAATGTAGGAGAAGTTTGCAATGAACTTCCTCCAATACTGAACTGCACCTAAGAAAATTCAGACTTCAGTGACTGTACTTGGCTTATGCCATTTTACAATAACTTCGACCTCCGCAGGGTCTACTTTCAATTGACCATTTCCTACAACATAGCCTAAGTACACTAAGGATGTCTTAGCGAATTCTCATTTAGACATCTTTACAAAGAGTTTTTCTTTTCTCAATACATCAAAAAATTTCTTTACATGACTTACATGATCTTCCCAAGTTCAACTGAATACAAGTATATCATCTAAATAGAGTATGATAAAATCATCAATAAAAAGATGAAAGACATCATTCATGACTCTCATAAAGGTAGTTGGTGCATTGTAAAGGACGAAGGGCATGACCAACCACTTGAACAATCCCTGTTTTTTCTTAAATGCAGTTTTCCAAATGTCATCTTCTGCAATTCTTATCTGATGATATCTGCTACGCAAATCTAACTTAGTGAAATAAACTGCATGTTTTAATTGATCAAGTAAATCATCAATACCGGGAAGAGGATACTAGTTCTTTATTGTTATCTTGTTCAGGGCTCGATAGTTGATGCACATTCTCCTAGACCTATCCTTCTTTGGAACCAACACAATTAGAGAACCACAAGGAGATGTACTAGGATAGATGACTCCTTTTTCAACCAACTCCTGAACTTGCTTTTGATTTCTTCATTCTGCAAAATTGATAAGTGGTACATGCCGATGTTTGGAAGAGGCACATCTTACTACAACTGGATTTCATGCTGTATCTCTCTCTTAGGTGGAAACCCCTTCGGCTCCTAAAATAAGTCATCATAAGTAGAAACTATTTTGACCATCTCAGTTTTACGCTCTGGATCACACCCCTTAAATGCTTTAGCTTTTTCATCCTCTTTGGGTTTTACAAGCATTAATAGAAAGTTCTTACTAGAATTGACCAACCTTTTCATTTGTCCAACATTAACTAGTGCAAGATTAGTCTTAACTTTGTGTGCACGTACAATGTATTCTATCCCATCCTTAAAGAGATGATACTTATTCTCCCCCCTATAAAATATTTCTTTTCTGTCATACAGATAAGGGCTCCCTAACACAAGCCCACAAATATCCAAAGGAATGCCATCTACCTCTACCTCATCAACAAAGTTTGCAGTGATAGAAAATATCAATTTACATTGTTTCGTTACCTGTAGTTGAGCATCATTGCAAACCCATCTAAGCGGATATGGCTTTGGATGAGGTGTTGTAGTTAAATAAATTTTCTTTACCACCTCTTAAAATATTAAGTTGACTTGAGAACCCGTATCAAACAATGTGTCAATCTTAGTGTGCTTAGTTACAACTCGAATATGAAACAATTCATTCCATTGTTTATTAGCTTTAGATGGAGTAGATACTTTACTTGGACTTGCATTAGAAATATTTGCATCAAAAGAGAATTATACCTTTCCCTTTACCTTGGAGCCCAATAACAATAATCTATGCTTCATCTCCAGAGTCGGATCCAAGATCTTGTTGAATCACTGTAACAGTCTTTTGCTTGCCTTTATTGCCTCCGTATCTTTTCAGCCTTAATTTTGGATGTAACTTCCAACACTTCGAATCCTCGTGCCCCTCTTTCTTGCAATGGGAGCATGCGAGCTTATCACCCTCCTTAACTGTAGCTGTCTTCTTCCCTTTGCCTTTATCTTTGTCTTTGTCTTTACCCTTAGACTTCCCCTCAAACTTAGATGGTTTCTTTGAGAAATTATCATTGAAAGTGTTCTTACAACTTGACTCTAAATGAGTGGCTTGGACTAACACTTCGTCTAGATTACTAGGACTCAACATTAGAATAGTATGTCTTAGGTAAGAATGCAAACCACCTATGTACTTAAGTAATGTATCCTGAGTATACAATGAAACATTTAAAGCAATAGCCCATTTTCTAAACTCATGGGTGTAATCTTGGACAGACTGACCCTTACCTTGCCTAAAGGTTTGCCAATTCATTGTTAATTGTTGCATATAACCTAAAGGGTAAAAATATTTTTTAAGGGCAACAACAAATTCCATCCAAGTCATATTAACCTTACCATGGTGAGCAATTTCCTCCCGAGTCCTACTCTCCCACCAGGTGAGAGCTGTACCTCCCAACTGGAGAGTGGCTAACGAGATCCTAGAAGCATCTTCTGCTAGGCCTTGAATCCTACAATAACTTCTACTTGCTGGATCCAATCATCTAACTTTTTGGCATTTAACTCCCCACAGCACTCAAGCAATTCAAATTTTACATCCAGTTTAATAATAGGCTTAGACTTGCTCTTGAAAGGATTAACAGTAGTAGAAGAAGAAGAATAAGAAGGGGAAGATGGAGTTTCTGGAGCTTTTCCTTCTTTGTCCTTCCGATCTTCCTTCTTTTCTCACTTCGAAGAATCTCCCTTTTCACACTTCTTCTTTTCTACATAAAACTCTTCCACCATAGCCTTCATGTTAAGAAAGGCTCGCTGAAAAGACTTATCATCAAGTTTAGGATCATTACTTTTCCCAACTTCAGTTTCTTCCATCGTTGGAAAAGTCCTTCGTTTGCTGATCTCAGGATTGTATTCTTCTAACTCACCTTCACCTCGCTGTTTCCTGGAATGTGTTAGCATCCACTTCTGTAATACTAGTCACACAAAGCTCTGATACCAAACGTGATTTGAATTAGGATTTATGACAATCGCTAACGATTGCAACGATTAATCAAAGCTTTAAAAACTAATTAATGTAACTGAAATGCTTCAATGAACAAAGCATAATAAATGTGATGAACAAAATGGAAGAGAAAGAAGACAAAATGCCGGTTGATAACAGATTTTTCCGAATCGGCTATGTCTCTGGGCCCCTCTCCAACAGAGTGACTGATCCTATATGCTCCAAAATCAGGATTACAGGGCTACATCAACATTACAACTCCATTTCCTTCTAGCACAACGACAACATTCTCTTGTTGCACAGAAATGGATACAAAAGTCTTCTAATCATTCTCTCCCTCTCATCACCCTAAATCCTAACTCTCCCATTTTCACCCCTTTTTATACAAAATTTTTACCCAATATGGTCTTTAACCATATGGTTACAAAATATTGCCTTATCTCCCATTTTTACAATAAAATCCCTCATGATCCCCTATTTACATATGAAACTCACTACCTTCCTCATAATATCTCCTTAATAACATTCATAATCTTTAATATATATATTATTTCCCCTTTTAATTAGTATCTCGGGCTTTAGAGGATTTATTTTAATCTTTTAAAAAAGATTAGAAGATTTTTTTTTTTAAATATAGAGGGATTTAGTTTGAAAATAGGGGCAATCGGTTTTAAATCTTCATCAAAACTAACCAAAGCCCGTAATAAGCTTAAAGCCATACAATGGCTCACTAGTGGATTACCTTTTTGGGGCCGGGGAGGTTGAAGGGTTGACCCTCTGACCCTTCTATTTTTAAAACCGAAGTCAGGACTTTTAGTTAACAAAACAAACCCGCGCCAAAGTTTGGTTAAGCGTGGCTTGCGGGGTGCAATGGTGAGCATTAAGTGTCGTATCTGCGAGGTGGGGGGATCGAATCCCACCCGAACAAAATTTTAGCAAACTGTTACAACGCCGGAGGAGAGAATGAGGGTGCCATGTGGCATGCCGAGTAGGTGCCACATGACACAACCTGATTCGCCAAAAATTACACATCATCTACCACATCGATCCTCGTCAGCATACAAAGTCCACATCAGCTGCCACCTATGCCCACCACGTCACCTGTCCAGTCACTAGTACAGAGTGCCACACCATTTGTATAGCTTGCCACATGTTAGTTGTGATTGGTCCACCTCATTTGCCATATAGTACAGACTGCCATGTCAACGTGCTGACGTTAACATCTGTACAACTAGTCAACCATGGTACCTGCAACCTTTGACTTGGCGTAACTTGTGTGCACTAGCTTGGATTCCGACAAAACAAGCGCCATTGGGTTTGTGTCGATGAGCTTTTCATTTTGGCACCATTTTTGTCGAATTCTGAGATAGTATTTTTTTTCCTTTTTGGACGGCCTTAGGAGCACTTGTTTGACCAAAGTTTGACCGTCCATAACTTGAGCATATGAGCTCCTTTTGACTTCGTTCAAGTTGCGTTGGAATCAAGATTTCGAGCTCTTTCTGATAGTGCTAAATTCTAGAGCGTTGGGGACACTTCAATTTTCACTGAAAAGTATCCCCCTGGATCAATCTTGGTTATCAATACCATGATGTATCGTATCTATGTGTTATATCAAAATAAGGAATGATGGAGAGTCCCAATCTCATAAATAAGCACATCATCACTTGCATCACCATATCTAATAATGTCTCAAAGAATTGTAGGCTTGTTGGGCTTCTAAATGAATCTCAAAATCAATGGTTAATCCATCCAACTTATTCTTCTTATTCTTCTATCTTTACTAACATTTCTATCGAAGTGTCAAATATGTGTGATATATCAACATATACATGAGGCTACCCATGGTAAATGACTGTTTATACATCATAGAATTTTTCTACACCAAACATCTGAGCTTTCTAGTCCTCTTTGAGCTGAACTAATCTTGCTCCTTTGTTGTGATCTCAACCCAAAAATTCATATTTTTTGCTCGATCTCTTGAAGTGTAGGGTACCAACTTAATTCTTTCCACTGAGGCAATAGTGGGGCATCCGAAAAAATATATTTTTTTAAATTTTTTGATCTGAGCAGTAATTTTAATCTGAAAAGCGCCAATCTTTGAACCAACATAACATGTACCTCACTTTAAAGAGGGAAAAAATGTAGACACTTAAAATTGTCCTGAATGGTATTACACACTCGAATTTGATCACTAACATCGTTTCATCTTGAAGTTCATCCTCTTTTCGCTTATTTGAATAAATAAGCCCAGTTATTTAATTAAATGCACCATTTTCATCTATCAATCTAATTGATCTAATTAGGTTAATTCACCCCCTTTTGCATTAACCTCTCATCCTATTTAATTGAATAAATCAAATTATTTAATTAAAACCCCTAAGTCCTCTCATTTAATTAAATAATCTTATATTATTTAATTAATGTCATTTGCACCCTCCTTTTATTAAATAAATCAATTATTTAATAGATATCCTTACATTCTTCAAGTTGCACAATTAAAACTTAGTTTTAATTAGAAGACTATTAATTTTTCTCACCCATCCACTTGCATAGGGAATATTTTCCTATTTGGCTCCAAAAATAGAATATTCTTTCCTAACAAACTTTGTAAAAAACTTTCAATGTTGTTACAAAGTGTGTTTGTTTGAACCATTCTCATCCATTGATGCTTTCCTTGATCCATGTGATCTTTTATTCTCATCTTGACCATTGATTGATCTTTGTCATCTTCACCATTAATTCTTCATTTTCTCTCTTATAAATACATCACCATTTGGAGAGAAATGGATCCATCTTTTCATAGAAAAGTTATGCTGTTGAAATTCATACTCACTTGCATCCATATTTAGCACTTGTTAGAATTTAACTTAATATTCATCCATATTAGCTTAAACATCCATTAATGGCTTCCATTTAGCTTAGTTTGCATCTATTTTAGCATAAGTTTGCATCTATGGCTTGCATCTTTGAACTTTGTTTCCATTTAGTGTAGCTTGCACCCATCTCCATCAAGCATTTTAGCATTTAGCATTCATCTTTATCATATTAAACTAGTTTTGCATCAATGTTTCAAACATATCTCATCAGTTTCATTGATTTTCATCAATAAAATCGATTGGAACAACTCATATTATCCAAGGGATTGGGAAAGGGTCGCCATTTCGCATCAATGTGACACCACTCCCCCAATGGGAGAAGATTTGACCAATGGGAGAAGATTTGAAGTCTTAGAATAGGTTTTTATTATTCTTTCGTGTTGATTTCATGTTAGTTTAATGGCTTCTTAGTTTCTTTGATACTTTCAAACATCTCATTGGGATCATGGCTTAGGGGATTCAATAGACTTTAAACTCATTTGGATCTGGTTTATTTAGTTCATACTATGACTATGGTCACACTTAGGTTCTAAGATTTCAATATATAAAATTATTGAACTGTTAATTTTGAAAATTTTGAATCAAATCCTTCTCTTACAAAGATGTGAGAGGCTAATGCTATTATCCCTCATAAAAAACAACCAATATAGAATATATGTAAAAATTAACATTTCAAAGGTGAAACTATCCTTTATTGCTATTAACAAAACCTTGATATATTAAATTGATACTAATTAATATCCAACAAAATACAAAACAAGTATCAATTCCTTTTTAGTAAGAGTTCTAAAAAAAAATGGTTGTGGCACCCTTATAAGGAACCCCTTGGTTGTTTAAACATCTAATATATTTGTCTTCCAACATATCTAAAATAATGATACCTCTTCCCTCTATTTATTATGCTTTTTCCACTCAACTTCCTCTGACCCAAAGGAGATGACGAATGCGACACCTATCATATATGTCAAATGAGAATTACTTCATTCCAAACTTGAGAAAATTAAATAGAAAGAATGCAATGCCTAATAGATTGTTGCAAAAAAAAATCATATCATTCGAACAACCACTTTTATCTTAGCAATGGCCTAGAAATAATGTTTAACTCTACTTATTTGAAGTATCTATCATGCATTCGAAAAACATGCAGATCACAGTTTAAAGATGAATACTGGACTATGGCCTATAGCCACACAAACCCATTCCCATTTAGGAGCTCACTGATTCAATATGGAGGCCCACACTCATTGAGAAGTTAGGTAAGTAAAGGTTATGTTCAAATAGAATGAAAATGATTAGCATTTGCTCGAAGGTTTTTTAAAAACACCCCATTTTTGCACATATCCTGCAACTATGATATTCCAGGAGACTACATTTCTTTCAGGCATTTTTTTGAACCATTGCTAGGGTAAGCATTTCTACAGTTCCTCTATTGTTTACAAATTTGATAGACATTTGAAGCATCCATTTTAGCGTAGGAATAATATATATGTTGATAAATATTTGAGCCTTATATCATATGCTAGAAAACATTTACTATTCTAGAAAGATCATGAACTTAAAAACAAAAGCATGGTAAGTCTAATCCCACACTCATATAATCCTTATGTTCAATAGACTTTAAAAAAAAATAATAATCCAATTACTACATTTTATCCTATAAAAATAAATGAATATTGGTAAGATGAGTTATAAATTAAATTTTACTCATTCACAACATAAAACTATACATAGACAATTAGAAGATACAATTGTAGGTGAAATTTTAATGGTGAAGAAACTTAATTTTCTATTTAAAAACTCCATTGTATCATGAGAGCAATAAATATTAGAGAAAAAAAATTAATTTCCTGTCTTCACCTCTTGCACCTAAGGAGAGTGGTGTGGGGGGGTGTGTGGGTGGTTAGGATGGTAAGGTGGGGTCAGGTGACAAGCCCGTATTTCGATTGTCAGATTTGTTTGGTTCAAAACTTAAAGGTAAGAGCTCTTTTCCTCTAGTGGTGGTTGATTCAACCTCAGATTTTGGTGAGGTAGGTAACGTTGTCTATCCCAGATGCTTTAGTGCAGAAAATTATTTCTCTTATGGAGTTTTCTCTTGTTGGAAAGTTTCTGGGTTCGAGACCAAATATTGATGTTAAAATAGTTGTTATGGGGAAAGGCTTCTTCTCCTTCTCTTTCTCTTGCGAGGAAGACATGAGAAGAGTCTATGCTAAAGGTCCATGGATCATTAGCAAATCTAATTTGGCCTTGCAGCCTTGGGAACCAGGGTTGGATTTTTCAAAGTGCCTCTTCAACTCAGTGTTGGTTTGGGTGAGGCTACCTAGTTTGCCTTTAGAGTTCTGGGATGAAGATATTTTTAAAGGTATTACAAGTACTTTTGGTAGCTTGTTGAATATGGATGATATGACACTATCTAGGAGGCTTTTGTGTTATGATTGATAAGAAGGCCTCTCTTCTTGAATTTATTTATTTAAAGTCTTTCATGGGGTATGGAAATAAGTAGTTGAATTTGAAACTATCCCCTTTTCCTATTTTCATTTTAAGAAGTCGGGTCATTAGGCTTTGTCCATCCAAAACCCTTAAACCCACTTCCAAGATTCAGATGGAAAAGAAAAATGTGAAAGAGGCTCAGCTTGAGGCTACGGTTATAAGTTGGGATGGAGTGTTTGAGATGGTTGAGGAGGGTCTTTCCAAGATCCTTTTGTCGAATGGATGCCCTTCCCCTTCTATGCTATAGGAGGTTGTGGTGGGTGAGGATGGGTTGGAGGTTGCCTCACCCCATTCTCATTTTGATGCCTTAATAGGCATGGGTGAGTTGAAGGATGGCGAGTCCCCTTCTGAAGATGGATTGGAGGTGTCACACAATTCAAATTAGGTGGTTGTTTCTGCAATGGTAAGGTGTTCCCAAGAGGTTAAGTGTTAGGATGAGTTTGGTCTTTATGAAGATAAAAAATTTGGTGATGAAGAACCTTTCATTTTGGTGAAAGGAAGGAATAAGAAGTCTTTCAACTCTCCTCCTAGATCGAAAGGAATGCTGACTAGAAATAGGCAAAAGGAATACTATGGGTTTGAGGTTAGGGGGTAAGGAAACCTTCATCCCAAAAAAATAGAGAAAAAGAGAGCAAGAAGGATATTGCTGAGGGAGTTCAGAAGACTCTTTTTGATATGCACTCTAAGAGCACAACGACCAAGTTTAAATGAAGATAATCTCTTGGAATATTATGGGGCTTAACCATGTTCATAAACATGACCTTCAAAATCTTATTTAGAACCACAAACTAGATATTTTACTTATTCAAGAGACTAAAATACTTTGTGAAAAAATGATAAATTCAAGAATGGCTTGTTTAAAGAGTGTGGATTTCATAGGATTGATGCAGATGGTGCTTCGAGTGGTATTACTACCTTTTGGAACCCTAAATCTGTGAAAGGGATGACACTCTTTGCTAATGCTAATCATGTTGAGACTCAATTTTTGCACCTTAAGGATGGTACTTCTTGGGTTATTTCAAATGTGTATGCTTTGAATTTAAAAGGAGCTAGAAAGAGATTGTGGAATGATATAGGGTCTTTAAGACCTTTGTTTCCTAATTTGTCTTGGATTGTTATGAGAGATTTCAATACTACTCTCAATGTCCATGAGAAATAGGGAGGTTCTTAGGTTCCTGTGGACAATAGATTTGACTTAAGGGACTTCATTGATAATAATGCTCTTATTGACCTAGATCTGCAAGGGACTTCTTATACCTGGTCCAATAGAAGGGCAGAAAAGGACTTGATCCAGGTTAATCTGGATAGGGCTGTTGTCTCGGCGGACTGGTTTCTCAACTATTCTTGTGCCCTATCTACCTTAACTAGATGTGGATCTGATCGTTTTCCCATTTCACTTGCAATGGATAAATTAGGTAAGAAGAAAGGCTTCCCTTTTCAATTTGAAGCTATGTGGCTAAGGCATCCTAACCTGATAATTTCTATCAAGAAGTGGTGTGGAAAGTTAAAATTGATGGTAGTGCAATGTATAGAGTTGCTAAAAATCTTTCCTTTGTTAAAAAATAAATCAAGTGTGTAATAGGGAGTCTTTTGGTCAGATTAAAAAGGTGGTGACAGAGTGTCTGGATGCGGTCTAGTAGGATATTTAGAGTAATGGTATGGATATGGCTTTGCAGTTGGAAGAAGATGGTCCCCTTTCTTGCCTTCATGTGATGTCATTACTAAAGAGGAATATTTTTGGAAGCAAAGGTCTAGGGAAATTTGGTTGCAGAGTGGAGATCGTAGTACTATATTTTTCCATCTTACTTCTTTAAAGCATAAGGTTGCCAATAGAATTAAATCCATCCTTATGGATAATTCTATCTTTGAGGATCCATATGTTATCCATGTGAAGGTAGCAAAGTACTTTGCTAATGTGCTTAAAGATGATTTGGTTTCTAATTAGGATGTGGAGAATGATTATTTGGATTCCATCCTTGGTATTGTCTCTGAAGATCAAAATAGGTGGCTTACTTGTATTCCTTTTGAGGAGGAAGTAAGGGCTGTTGTGTTTTCTTTTGAAGGGAATAAAGCATCAGGCCCTGATGGCTTTCCCCTCTTTTTCTCCCAAATTTTTTGGCACATTGTTGCTAAGGATGTTGTTAATGCGACTAACGAGTTCTTTGGTTGCAGGAAATTGCTTAAAGAGCTGAACTCAACCTTTCTTGTTTTGGTGCCAAAGGTCTTTGATGCTAAATATTTTGGTGAATATAGGCCTATTAGTTTGTGTAACTCTATTTATTATTTTTTTGCTAAAGTTCTAGCGATTAGGATTCAAGACATCCTTCTATCTTTGATCTCGAAGCAACAAAATGGTTTTGTTTGTGGAAGGAAAATTCTTGATTCTATCATTACGGTTCAAGAATTAATTCACTCCTTGTTGGTTAACAAGAAGGAAGGTTTTATTCTTAACCTTGACTTGGTGAAAGCTTATGATCATGTTAATTGGATTTTTTTTGGCTAAAGTGCTGTTGCGTTTTGGTTTTGATGGAAAATTTGTTCAACTTACATCATAGATTGTCTCTTCCCCTAGTTTCTCGATGTTGATTAATGGCTCCCCTTCCCCCTTTTTTAGGAGCTCCCATGGGCTTAGGAAAGGGGACCTGATTTCTCCTTTTCTCTTCATTATTATGGCAGAGGTGTTGGGAAGGTGTATTCAACGTAATGTTTCCTTTGGGTCTCTGCAGGGTATCAAACCTTCATCTGTTTGTAGGCCTATTTCACATCAAAAATTTGTTGATTATACTATTATGTTGGGTGAAGCTTCAGTGAAGGAATTAAAGAATATCAAATATATTTTGGAAGGTTACGAGAAAGCTTCGGGGCAATTGGTGAGCCTCCCTAAGAGTCAGATCTTTTGTCTCAATACTCCTCCTCTTCAAGCTAAGTTGGCAACTATTTTGAAGTGTAATGTGGGGTATCCTTGTGACCTATCTTGGCCTCCTGCTCTATGAAAAGAAATTTGAACATGATTCTTTTTGGCTCGGGCTTCTAGACCGCTTTAATTATGAGTTGGGTAGGTGGAAAGGTGTTTTACTTAGTCAAGCTACAAAATTGCAACTCGTTCAGGCCTCTCTGCACAATTTACTTGTTTATGCTTTAAGATTGTTTAAAGCTCTGATTAAGTTTGTGGAGAAGATGGAGTAGATTCAGAAACACTTCCTTTGGGAAAGTTTAGAGGAAAGGAAGAGAATCCCTTTGGTGGCTTGGGATAATATGTGTAAACCTAAGAAGTGGGAAGGCTTGGGCATCAAGAATATCAGAAATTTTAATTTGGATATGTTATCTAAAGTTACCTAGTGTCTTTTCTTTGAGAATATTGGGTGGTCTTCTATCTGTAAGAACAAATAACTTGTTGGGCTTACTTGTGGCAGGGAGATGTTGGAGGATGATATGTCCCTACTGAGTCGTGTATTTGGGGAAATTTTCCTCCCACTTGGAAGATTATTAATGATGGTTCTAAATGGCTATTAGGGAATGGTAATTAGATTCTCTTTTGGGAGGATGTGTGGTGTGATTATGTATTGCTTATGGATTTGTTGTGGGTGCAACCTTTCAAAGACTCTTGCCAAAGGATCTTTGGATGTAAGGTTGTTGATTACATCCATGATGGTAAGTGGAAAAATTTACTAATGATTGGTCCTTTTTCTCCTCTTCAAGTTTTCTTATCTCAGATCCATATTCCTTCCCACCTCGAGCCTGATAGGATGGTTTGGTTCCTATCTTCGACTGGCAGTTCTTGTTTTCCTCAGCCTTTGGTCTGATGTCTAAGACTCTTGATCATCTCCCCTTTTGGAGTAGGCTTTGGAATAAGTTCTCAATCCCCAAAATTAATATCATTTTCTAGCTCTTGGTGCAGGAGAAGCTCCTGACTGTGGATACTCTGTGTAAGTGTGGGTTTGCTTTTCCCAATAGATGTGCTTTGTATGAATGTAACGTTGAAGATGCTTTCCATATATTTCTTAATTATAAATTTTTTGAAGATGTTTGGGGTAGGTTCCTATCTCTTTAGAACCTGGTTGGATATTTCTAAATTCTTTTAGAGAGTTTGTGGAGCAATGGGTCTGTACATTCTCCAATCCCTCCCTTTAGTTGATTTGGTCTTTAGCAGTGCCTCATATTGTTTGGGGGCTTTGGAGGAGAGGAATAACAAGGTATTTAGAGGGGAGAAATTCAAGGAGGTGGTTTTCTTCCATAAGATTCAAAGTGTAATTAAAGTAAACTTCTTGGTGGGGATTTAGGATAGGCAGGGGAATGGTTTGAAATTTTCAATTAGGAAATATGATGTTGAGGTTGTAGCTAAGTGGAATCTTGATTCAAATCTTTCTTTCTCTTACAAGTCGTTGAAGAAACCTAGAGAGAATGTTTCTTGGAGAAGGCCTCCTAAAGGGTGGATTAAGGCTAATTTTGATGGGGTGAGTAAGGGAAATCCTGGTCCTGCTAGGTGTGGGGGGGTGTTGAGAGATGATGAGGGAAGGCTTAATGCAGCGGTGGCACTCCCCTTGGGCACTCAGGCCAACCACTTAGTTGAAGTTGAAGTGACCTTTAACATCATTGAATTGGTATTCGACGTGGCATTCAAAAATATTTGGCTAGAGAGGGACTCTCTTAATATTATCATTGTTTACAATATTTAACCATACTGAGCTGGTCGATTGAGGATATTATTAATGATTCCCTACTCATGTTAAAGATGTTTGAGGAAGTGAAGATATCACAAGTGCTTATAGAGGCTAATCAGTTGGAAAAATTTTATGCCAACAAAGGAGTGTTTCTACAAGCTTCCCAAGTGTGGGAAGGGTACCTTGCCTTGCCTGTGGAGGCCCTTGCAATCATCAATAATGATGTCATTCACAAATTTTAAGAATAGAATGGAGGGAAGGATAATAATTTCATTCTCCTTCACATGCTTTGTGAGTATTTTGAACCTTCTTTTTATTCTTTGGGTGTGTTTCTGGGTGTATCACATTCTGCACAGAGAAGGATTGTCCAAGTGAATATGGGTGGGGATCGAAATCGGGTGGAGCCTTTATTTTGTGATGCCTATAAAAGAAAGATGAAGATTTGGAATATTTTGGTGAAGGGTGGTTTAACCCTTTTTATGGAAAGACTACATAATTATGACCATGAGGCTTCAAAAAGATTTGTCAATGGCTGGAAGGAGAGAACATTGATAGTCTAGGGCGTGGAGTTTATTATCTATGAGGAGTTGATAGCGGAGGTTATTGGGCTCCAACTGCAAGGAAGAAAGTTTTTTAAAGATAGGGAGGCCAATAACGAAGCTTTGAATCACTTTTTAAAGGTAAGGAAAGGGAGAAGTTGGTAAAGTTGACATCATAGGGTTACAATAGAGCAATAATTAAGCTTATCAGGGTAGATATCACTGAGGTAATTATGAGATATGTTAAGTTTGATGGTAGATTTACTACGGTTATGGGTCTTCACTTCAATTTCTTGAATCAATTTTGTCACAATATGCTGGTTTTGTTTCCTTTTTTCCTGCTGGCTTCTCTTGAAGCATTTTTGAATCATAAAAACACTAATGCTATGTTGCACGAGGGTTTTATTTTTCTTATAATGGAATATGCTAAAGCTAATATGCTTGCTAAACCCGTGAAAGAGATATGGAAGATAAAGCATAAGAAACAAAAGTATTTTGTGAGTATGATAAGGGGATCGACATTACTGCTATTGGAGATGATGAGGAGTGGGTAACTTTTGAGGAAGGGAATGACTCGATGGTTGCCCTCTCTTCTTCCCTTGTTGCAAGGTGTGTTCCCTTGGTCTCCTTGTGTTGTGCAACACAACACTTAGGTTCGTGACATGGCTTAACTACCTCCCAAGGATTCATTAACTATGGTAGTCATATCAGGCATTAACATGGTATATTTTGGTGCAACAATAATCATATTTGCAACAATTGGTATTTGAGCCTGGGTCATGGGTTCAAACCCCTCAATTGTGCTAGGGTGGATTGTTGCAAGGTGTGCGCCCTTAGTCTCCTTGTGTTGTGCAATGTAGCGCTTGGGTTCATGACATGGCTTAACCATCTCCCATGGATTCATTAACCTTGGTGGTTGTATCAAGCATTAATAGGTTGATCTTTTGGTGCAACGAAAACCATATGCAACATCCCCCTTAGCTTCCAAGGGGAAGAAGAAAAGGAAAACTCCTGCTAAAAAAGCTATGCCTAAGAAAAGCCCCAAAATTGTGCGACATTGGTCGAACGAGTCTTATACTGGTGAGGAGGATGAGGGGGGTTGTGCTCAGAAAAAAAGGAACTATGAAAGGTCACAAGGGGGTGGTTTTGAAAGGGAAGAAGGTGGGTGAGTGTACTCAAGTGCAAAGGGTGGCAAAAATGGATGATGCTCTCTCCCTATGAAGGGCCCTGCTAAGGATGTGGAGGATGTTACGAAGGTTGACCCTTTTTTCAGAGGACTTCAACCATTTGATCTATGACACAAAAACTATTACTAATGTGGTATGGGTGGCTCATGATAGTGAGACTGTTAGTTTTAAATTAACTAGTATTTTCTGAAGGAGCTCAACAAAGACAATGTCAAATTGAGGAGTTTGAAAGAGAAGGTTGCTGGTGAGGGTAAGGTTGGTGAGGAGGATTTAGACCAATCTTCTCTAGGGGTGGAGGAACTTAGGTTAAAATCTCAGAGATTGAGGAGGTTGTTCGAGAGAATAAAGGGGATCATGAGACTCGTATTCAAGAGATAGAGTTGATGTTTCAAAATGTCAAAGAAAATATGGACAAGATCTTGAAGATAATCCAAGTTTCCATTCATAACAATGTAGAGACCTTAAAGATCCTCATTGAAAACTCTATAAATTAAGGGAGGAGCAGATGATTGGTGGTCATGTCACCAACAACAAAGTGGAGTTGTAGGGTAATGATAAAGATAATTTTTCTATTGTGGAAGTTAAGTAGCGGCCTAGTTCCTGCACTAGGGGTAAAAAGAAGAAGAATTTTGAATGAGGAGAAGGAAGAATTGTTGATGATGGTTGATAAGCATTATCAACAAGAGTTAGAAGTGGTGAAGGCCCTTAATAGTCTGAAATAGCTTGTTGTTTCTTGTGTTTTGGTCCGTTGGTTGCTATTTTGTAGCTGTTGTTCTGTTGTTGTTTGGCTATGTTATTTTGTAGTAGTGATATTTTGTATTTTGGGGTTTCAGTTCCCTTATAAGACCTGTTTTTCCAATATAATCAAAAGAAAATATTAGAGAGAAGGATGTTGAAAATTCTTTCTACATGAATACTATACAATAATTAAGATATAAGATTTATTTATTTACAACTTCAATACAAATATAAAACCCAATTATAATGTAAAATTTTTGTCATATCATATCACTATGGAACCAACAATATCCTATAAATATGTATAACATGTTCATAATGTAATACATTCTCTTCTTATCATGTCTTTCAATTAGTACTTTGTGAGAAATCATGTAATATGCTAGTATAAATTGATGGGCTGATTTATCAATGTGGCTCACTTCTCCATTGGTCCACATGTTAGTTTACTGACAATTTTATTTTTCATGTGCGATCTAATGATAAGTCACTGGAAGTTTTATACATTGGTATTTGTGCTTTCTATAGCTTGCAATCTAATGATCTCTAATTGATCAAGATAAATTCATGAATTTGATCCTCTAGTAAAGAACCAATATTTCCCTACACCAAGATTATAATTGTGAATATCTTTAGAGATGGCATGAATGAATGAATCAAGCATAACAAATTGGAAAAAAATGATTGTTTTGTGGTCTCATTACACCTATTAATGGTGGTTCTATCAAATTTAGAAATGACAAGGGAATCACATCCCTTCGCCCAAAGACCCTTTAGACTCAATCCTCAACCCTGGTGTCTATAAAGTGAGTTGTTTGTGTGGCCTCCCTTGTATTGGGGAAATAGGTCACTATGTTTGCACCAGAATCAAAGAGCATGCCATTGAACTCATGCATGAATGAGTCTTAAATTCTGCCCTTGCAAAGCACTCTTCCAAGACAAAGCATCACATTGCCCTAGACAGCGCCCAAATCCTTTTCAAAGAAGACAACTACTTCAAAAAGAAGTTCAAAGAGGCCATTAAAATCCATAATCAGCCTTCCAACCTCAACTAAGATGGGGGTTTGAAATTTTCTCTTGGAAACCCCTTTTAAATAGCCTTCAAGATTCCCCTCCTTAGTGTTTTTGGTCCTCTTTCCCCCTTGTGTTGTTTGCTCCCTTTTGGTTTTTCTCCTTCCTTCTAGCCTTGTCCTTCCACCCCATCTTTTCCTTCTTTCCATCCTTCCCCCTCTCAAGCCCTCTCCACCCTCCACCCTCTAGCCTCTTATCCTTTTCTTCAGTTCCTTTTGTCCTTTCGTTTCTTTTGCTCTTCCCCTTTCTCCTCTATTTTTCTTCATTTCATTAGCCTTAGTTGCTTCTATTTTGCTTTCTCTTTTATTTTGTACCTTCCTTTTCTAGATTATTTTTGTTCCTTGTTCTTCTTTTTTGTTTTAGTGTTAATCATTCTCATTATTTTTATTTTGTTTCATCTGCTAGATAGTCTTTTGTTTCGGTCTATTTTTATGTTTCTTGCTCTAATTTTTATTTCTTGATTTGTTTCCTATTTTTGGTTATCTCATTTCTCTTAATTTCTTTCTCAATTTTCTTGATTATTATTTTATAGTTTTCTTTATCTCTCTAAATTATTAGGTTAGATTTTTCCTTTTTGTTTTCTTTAGTTCTCATTTTATCTTTATGCTAGTCCTTTTATTTATTCTTCTTTTCAATTTCTTTTTAATTTTTAATTTTCTTCAATTTTTAGGCTTATTCTCGGTTTGGGTGTTTATTTGATAGTATTTTTCTTAGACTTCTCACTTTTTAGATCACTTATTTTTTCTTTGTCTTTAATTTTATTTTATCCCTCTTTTTTTGTATCCTTGATTTGCATCTTAGCCCCTTTAATTTATTTAAGTATTTTAATGGCCTACTGTCTCTTTCATTCTTATTATTTTATTGTGTTTTCTATGTGTCTTTTTCTCCTTTTAGTTTCTTCCCTTAATCTATTTCTTTCTTCTTCTTAATCTTTGTCTAGTTGGTTTTTCTTCTTTATTCTATATTTTATTTTCTCTCAATCCTCTATCTTCTATTTGCTTCTTATTAGTTAATTATTTTTAGTCCTTAATAGGCTTTAGTCATTAATTATTTTTGTCTTTTTTGGTATTTTATTCCATTTTATCTTCCTTTTAGTCATTATTTTATTCTCTTATTCTCTTTTATTATTTAGTTTTTCAACTTCTTATCTTCTAATTTTAGTTTTAGTTTTAGTTTTTGCAATTTTATTTTTTCCTTAATTTCTTATAGTCTAATTTCCATATTATAATCCTTCATTAGGTTTGTTATTTCCTATTGTCTTATATTAGTTTCATACTATTTAATAGGCTTTTACTTTGTGTCTCTAGTGACCCTTATAACTTCTGTATAGTCTTATTTTATTTCTTTCATGGCAGGGTTGTGTCTAATTTCTTTTTATTAATTTTAGTTATTTAATAGTCTTTGAAATACTTCTATATGTTCCTTCATACTCTTTAATATAATCTTGTCATTAGAATTCATTAGTCTTGTTTTCTACTTTGTAGTCTTAGTAAAATCTTTTATTCTTGTTTATTTTTAATTTTTTAATTTTATTTATTTTTAGTCTTTTATTTTTATTTCTCCTTAGCTTAGTTTTCTCTAATTACTTTATTAACATATATTATCATCTTGTTTTATATTATTTTTATTTATATTATTTAATTTAATTTAATTTTTTTATTTTGTCCCTCTATTGTCATATTTTGATATTTTCCTTACAAGGTCTTCCCTTTTCCTCTCCTTCCTTTTATGTCTTGACACTGTGATTTTTTGGATTTCGAACCATCTATCCCTCCCCTTCCCCCCTCACCCTTTCATCTACCCAAGTATGCTACTTCATTTTTTACTATTCTCTCTATCTGCATTGCATCTTGATGATGGATCATGGAGTATGATCTGAAACGTTGATGTAAAAATTTGCACACAGTTTTAATCTAGAAATCCTATTACAATATTATCATGGACTATGGAAACTTCATGCTTTTAATTAATTTTTTTCTTTCTAATTTGTACATATTGTAATATTTTTTGCTATACTAGGTGAGTACCTTATCTTATTAGGTATGTAAAATAATGCATTGTCATTGTATGTGATATTTCAAGTTTTATCTAGGAATTTAGTCTCATGTATGGTAAGAATGATCTTAAATAAAGAGAAGGAAGATACTATCTATTCATAAAGTATCATATTGTCATTAGATTTAAAAGACATCACTCATTAAAATTTATGGAACTTATGTCATAGTGTGAGGGTAGTTCAATGAACATATAAATCAATTTTCTTGTAAGTATTTACAATAATAGTTAGTGATTTAGTATTTGTAATAGTGAAATTTGTATATTCAGAAAATAGTTTTACTATGCTTGTTATGACTAGTTAAAACCAACACATTGACATGTTTAGTGTAAGAACATTGTGGGCCCATGACCCATAGGTCCTTGGATTCACATTTTTAACTTGTTTAAAATGACATTATATTTGGAATGAGTTGATGAGAATACTATAATATAGGATATGAAACCAAATAGGTTCTTTTAA
Organism: Sequoia sempervirens; assembly: GCA_007258455.2. NCBI lineage: Eukaryota > Viridiplantae > Streptophyta > Pinopsida > Cupressales > Cupressaceae > Sequoia > Sequoia sempervirens. The sequence goes on from VDFB02051130.1 coordinate 53,189, forward strand.
GGTTGGACATGGGGACATGCCAATTGTTTACAAGAGGAGAAACCACCTCTAATTTAAAAAAATGATCATTGCTCTTTCATAGTGTGAACATGGCTATGTGTAGTTATGCCATATATGTGGGTTAGATTGACTAGATAGATTAAAATTTGATGTATCTATAGTTGCAACAATATTAAAGGACGTAGTGAAGGCCTTGACTTATATTCACAAGTTAGAATTTCCAAGCCTAATAATATTTTGGTGGATAATGGTGTCATAGTAAAATTGACAAATATTGGACTACATTGTAAAAGAAAATGGGAAACCCAATAAAACAATTCTATATGGTCTCTTGGGATCACTATTGTAGAACTTTCCCTTGGTGAATCTCCTTGCATGAAGAAAGATATAAAGAATTTTTTTTTGAGTATCATCTCATGGAACATGGGCCTTGATGTGTCAACAAGGTTAAGAGATAATAAGGGTTGGGTTAGCTATAGATATTGGGTGCATTTTAGTTAATACAATTTTATTCTAGGTGGGTGCACTCTAGTTAAAATAAAATGAAGGATTGGTTCTAATGTTTCTCTATGAAGTGCTCTATGCATATTATTGTTATATTGATGTTAAGATGCCTAGAAAGATTACCATGTTTTATTTTATTGTACCTTGTTATTGGACTTGATCAACCCAATAACTTTGTACATGTGTCTTATAAAGTATTATATAGGAAAAGAAGATACTCATGTAGTCTGGAATGCATGATTATCATCTTAGAGTATATTTTGAGTATAATATACTAAAGTTCAAAAATGAGTAACTACATAGTATGAGTTATGCTTTTCATTCACTAGGTAAATGTTTTTGATTGATTAAGTAGGGAAAGGGCCCTAATTCCTTACAAAAGTAGCACAACAGTCCAGAGAACAATAACCAAATAGAACAACAAAATAGAGGAAGTAGAACTAAAGAAGAACCACTTCCCTACACCCAACCAACCAAAAACCAACATCAACCTATACCAACCACATAAAAATATATTAACCTATCAAGGATCCAATTTAGATTCAACCGGTCCATATTATCATCCATCCACAAAATAAGGTAAAATAAGAAAACCCTATAAAGAGTACCCGACATGTTCATGAAGTTCTGAACATAAATAAAACTTAAAATTATACAGTTCAGCCATATCAAGCCTTTACCACTTAAAATTATAAGAGAAGAGCCAAAAAACCTAATGACAACAAGCATCATAAGCAAGAAAAACTAGAATTGAGGATTAAGCATCCTCAAAAAGGCTCCAAGCCTTCATTAGGTCCTCCACTGAATCTTCAATGGTATATTTAATCTCCATCTTTCCTAACAAATCAACATCTTCCCTATTATCATTCTTCCTTTGTTGTTTCTTGATTTTACTTTGTCCCGAGATGGTAGCCATTACTACCCTTTTCATCACCACATCAACAACCCTACACATGTTCAACACAGCATTCTCAAGAGCCTGAAACCTATTAGCATTGTCATCTTTCTGCATCATCTTCTCCAAAAGTGCCAATCTTTCTTCCAACCTTTCCACTCTAGTTATTTTCATGCCCGTTTGTTTATCTTTCGAGCATTCTTCATTACCAAGGGTAACCACATTAATATCCATTTCCTCTAAGTTAGTAGTAGTATTTCCCTTTTCCTCGGCCATACCAATACCCTCCTCCACATCTTTCACATCCTCTTACTGATCAACACCTTCCTCCTCCTCCTGACTCAAATCTTCCACGTCCATTGACCCTGACACCTCTTCCTCAGGAGACCTAGATTCACCCAGACTATTAGGAACACATTATTCAGAGGAGGAAGCCTTTTCCTCCTTGGAAACCTTCTTCCCTTTATTATCCAGAGACTCTTCTGATTTCTTATCATCCATTTTTTTTGATTTTTTTCTATTATCCGACCCCTTGGATGCAACAAGAGCTAGACAAGTAGATATTCATCCCATCGGGGTAGTGGAACCACATTCAGAGCTATTTTCATTATCATCTAGTATTGTTATAGTGTTAGGGTCAGCACCCAACTCATGAATCAACATTTTTCTCTTCTTATTAGCAACAAAATAGAGGGGGGAAACACTTCATTTTTTAGGGGTTATTTTGAGGAGGGCCAATCATGAGGGGTCCATGACTTTAGGGGAAGCGTTAGCAGGTTCTTTGATTAGGGAGTGGGGTCAAATTTCAATTAGTTCAATTTTCATAGAACTCTTAGGAGTGGGGTTCTCAATCAAGTTATGGAAAACGTTTCTTGGTGGTGGTGAGAATATACTTGCATATTTCCCTAATCAAACCCTGGTGTAAAGGAGGGTTGGCACCATTGGTAAGGCTTTTTTTCAGGGAGGAGAGGAGGAAAAAGGGAAAATTTATTTTCTCTAGGTGCCTTATATGGTTTAGGATGAGAAAATGATAACCATGGACCGATTGAAAATGACCCTCTAATGTAAAATACTCCATGACAAAAAAAAAAGACATTATGGTAAGGGGGCAGAAGAAAAATCCTAGAGTAGCCATTTTGAAATCTTTGGGCCTTTTCTTTAGCTTCAATTTTTTTTTAATGTAAGTCTAATAGTTTCCCGTGCTTACCTTAGCAATCTTCTTCCCTTCATACGCGAGACCTGTCATTTTGGAAATCAACTTAGCATTAATAGTAAAATGGAGACCACCCATCTCAACTTCACCATCTTTCCAGGAATTCACAAACTTGTAGCTGAGTTGTTCGCTGTAACCCTCCATGGCCACAAATTATGGAGTGAAACCAACCCTTTCAAATAGACCCCATAATTCTGCATTCTTTTTCAGGGAATCATATTTAGTACTCGACTTTGTCCTCTTTCTAGGGCCTCCTATAGTTTTTTCTTTGGTATGATAATCCTTTGGAAGAAGAAAATACTTTTCTCTTAGGCCTTCCTTGTTTAAAACAAAAGCAACTGACAATTCAAAAATTTCAATTTTGATAGAAACTCGATAGATTTTCATTTGAAAGGACAACGACTTGAACCTTCTAGCAATATTTTTAAAATAATCAAGTTGTATACAAAGCCTAGCCTCATATCTTCAAACATTTCCTTTAATGGAAATGACAACTCCACTACCTTTACAATACATGATTACTCTTTTTTGATTACCTACCCTAACATCTGCGATAACACATGCTAAAAAGTCGTTTCTCAAATCTATCGCAATATTTTTAGAAATGTGCACAATAATCACCATAACCACATTCACTCTTTTCTCATTATCGCACGAGGCTTCCCAACAGGTCTATCCTTTGATATCATTTCTTTTTAATTATATGAGATTTAGTGTACAACTGCTATTAATAGAGTACATCACATGACATCTTTTCAACTTTCCCAACTTCCAAATAAGAAAGACAACGATTATCATGACAACTGGACAACACTGCCAATCCCTCATCTTAATTAAATTCATTCTATCCATGATGAATTAACTAAATCCCCCAATCTATCCTTAGATATTATTTCCTTAATTTGATTAGACAATTGGGAGAAGTCCCAATATTTCAAAACCAAATATCGTAGGACAAAATTCGCCATTGCATCAACATCCCTTTTGCCTTCCCTATAAATATGGTTAATCTTGCAATTTTGAAAGAATTGTATCATATGTTTGCAATCATCCAAGATATCTTTTAAATCCCATGGAACATCAGCCTTATTGTTTAAATAATCAATAATTAACTTGGAATCACCTAACACCATAATTTTAGTGTAGCCATTATCTTTTAGATAACTTATTCTAGCCCACACTACATAAGACTCAACCAAGTTGTTAGTTTTCGTACCCATGCCTTTATTGTATCTAGAAAAAAAAATGCCTTGATGGTTTATAACAATTCCACCTACCCTCGCCAAGCCTGGATTCCCTTTAGAACACCCATCGAAGTTACATTAATCCATCCCGAGTCCGAGGGGATCCAAATAGTAATTTTTCTAATTAGCTATTTGACCCAGTTAACATTGCTAAGATCATGAGATATTCCCCATAGTTGCTTGATTCACATCTCTTGATATGATGGAATTTTCTTTTAAGGAGCATACTTACTACTTTCTATGTTTTCTTGAATCTGTTTCCTGATAGACATGCATAAATTTTTACTATTCTTAGTTGTATCTCTAAAAGCTCTATTATTCCTCTCTTTCCACAAACCCTAGGTGAGGAACAGGGGAACTTGTCTCCAGAGATCAATGATAATATTGTGCGAGTAGGGACAAATACTCCAACAATCAATAAACATTTTTACCAATGAAGGAAAGACCCATTCAATCATCAAATTCTTTAGGAAAAAAAACCACACATCTTGAGCATAAGGACATTGAAACAATAGGTGCATAATGGTTTCTTCCTCCCTATTATAGAGGTAGCATTTGTTCACTAGATACCATCCCCTTTTCTTAAGATTTTCAATTGTGAGAATCTTTCCATGCATCATAGTTCACCAAAAACAATTAATCTTAGGGATTAGATTCTTGCTCCACACCATTTTCCAGTTTTGGAATAGTTGAGATTCCATAATCTCATAAATAGATTTAACAGGAAATATCCTAGAAGAACTTTTTGTCTAGATCCACTCATCATCCCTATTTATAGAAAATAGATCAGGATCACCAATCAGTTGCAAAAGGGAATCCAAAGTAACATCCCAATTCTACTATCTACCACCCTTGAGAACAACATAATTCAAATAGTTCTTAAAGTCTATCCACTTTGGCCTTAAATCTTCCCAATTTATATAATTGGAGACCTTCTTTCCAATATTTCTTTCTAATCTGATTCTAATTTGCTGGAGATTGTTGTTGGCTGACAAGGGAGCACAAGTAGTCCAAGAATCCTCCCAAAAATCAGATTTGTGTCCATTTCCAATTCTCAATTTTGCTCCTTTTGTTAGAGTACCTCTAATCTTTAATAAGTTATTCCAAAAAAATGAACCATAGGGGAGATCCTTTTTCCTAAGGAAACAACAAACATCCTTATTTCCCAAATACTTGGCTCGTAGAGTCTGAACGTAGTCCTTCTCTCCTTCCAAAAAAAACCATCCCCTTTTTTCCACAAGAGCTTTATTAAAATTTTTTATTCTTCTTATACCCAAGCCACCTTCTCTCTTTAGAGTGTAGATAGTATCCCATCTAACAAGTGCCATTATTTTCCTCTCTTCCATACCCAACCATAAAAATATCCTTTGTATCATTTCAATTTTCTCAACAATGAAGGCAGTAATGTTAAAGAGAGATAGTAAATCAGGATGTTTTGTAAGGAAGCTTTTAAAAGTTGAAATTTCCCAACAAAAATGAGTAGCTTACCTTTTCAACCAGCCAACCTCTTTTGAATCTTTTCCACAATATAATTCCAGTAATTACTTTGATGTTTTCTTGAGATTAAAGGTAAGCCAAGGTAGGTAATTGACAAATCAGCTTCCTGACATCCAATAGCATTTATAAATTTCTCTTCTATATTCTGGCTAGTATTAAAGAAATAGATCTTTCTGTTATGGTAATTGATATATTGACCTGAGATTCTAGCATATTTATCAAGAACCTCTTTCCATTGTCTCGCTTCCAGGATAGAAGCCTCCCTAAGGAGGATAGTGTCATCAAAAAATTGTTGGTGTGAGGTAGGGGGAGGGATGAAGCAACACATAAACCTTTCAAATTTTATTAACAAATTGTCTCTGAATATTACAACCCAAAGCTTCAGCAACAATAACAAACATATAAGGAGACAAAGGGTCACCTTGTCTTAGACCACATACATAAGAGAAAAAGCCTTTCGACACCCCATTAACTAAGACAGAGTACTTAGGAGTAGTGACACAAAATCTAATTAAGTTGAGAAATTTTCCTTTGAAACCAAAATTTTCAAGAATAGAAAAAAGGAAATTCCAAGAGACCTGATCATAGGCTTTAGAAATATCAAGTTTCAAAGCCATACCTTTCTTTTGGCTAAGGTCCATAGAATGTAACACTTGATGAGTATAAATAACCGCATCCAAAATTTTTCTTCCCTGAATGAACCCCTTCTGGTTAACAACAATCATCTTATTCAAGACTAATTCCAATCTATTAACCATTATCTTAGAAAATATCTTGTAAGTGGTGTTACACAAACTAATAGGTCTATAGTCATTCATAGAAGTAGCCTAATTTGTCTTAGGGATAAGCGCTATAAAAGTGATGTTCATATGATTTAAAAGCCTTCCTCATCTTAAGAAATCCCTGAAAACATTGAACAGGTCAAAACAGACAATGTCCCAATAAACCTGAAAAAAACTAAGAGGAAAGCCATCCAGCCCCAGAGCTTTAAAAGCACCAAAGGAGAGAGCTGCTTCCTTAATTTGTTGCATAGAAACAACTTTGGACATATATTTTAAATCCTTTTCCAAAATGACATTTGGAATCACCTGTAGAATATCCTCCAAATCAAAATTATCCACCATAGGCATTACAAGAAAGTTTGAGAAGAAGGAAACAACTTCCTTTGTAATATCCTCCTCTGTATTTAGTCTTGTCCCATTAGAAGTATCTAAAAATATAATTCTATTTCTACCTCTGTATTTTAAGGTGGTCTGATGAAAAAACTTTATATTTCTGTCCCCTTTCCTCAAACATTGAATCCTTGATTTATGTTTCAAGAAAACTTCTTTTTTGTTTATTTTATACCATTGAGATCTAAGGTCACTTTCTTGGTTACATATATTTTCATCCATAATTCCCAATTCTATCAGATCTTGAATCTCCTTAATTTTTAAGCTTAGAGATTTTTTAGTGGTAAATATATTCCCAAACGAATACTTATTCCAACCCTTAACATTTTCTTTGACTTTCTTTAGCTTCTGAGTTAAACGATACATTGGAGTACCATCACAAGGAGCATTCCACCATTCTTCAACCAAAAATTTGAAGTCCAGATTAAGAGACCACATAATTTCATATTTGAAAGGGAAAGGTCCTTTAGCAACTTTATCCTCCCACCCAAGGAGGAGAGCATTATGATTTGAGCCAGTCCCGGGGACAGCCGTAAGAGTGAGATTCTAAAAAATGTTCCAATTGAAGGAAACAAGGAAATGGTCTAGCTTAACTTGGATTAGATGACTACCCTATCTTCTATTAGTCCATGTAAAAAAAGATCCATTCAAAGGAATATCCATTAACCCTACAGAGTTTAGGAAACCTGAAAAATCCATTATACTATCTGAGAAATCAATAAGGCCTCCACACTTTTTTGAGGGATACAAAGGAGAATTAAAATCCCCTCCAAGCAACCAAAACTCCTCCTTTCTATTGATAATAATACCCTCAAGAAAGTACCAAAGGTCAAGTCTGTCCTAGCGTGAGTTAGGACCATAAATATTAACCATATTCCGTTTGATCAAGGTAATACTATCTTCCATAGAAACTATCAGGTAATTCTTGTTGCAAAAATTTAGCCCTCCAACAATCCTAGTAGGGTTCCAACAAGTCGCAATCCCTACCGAGGCTCCATCTGCATCACTCACTTCAAAATTAGCACTAGGGAAAATCCACTTAATCACCTTTTTAAAATTATCTCTTTTCATTTTGGTTTCCTGGACTAAGAGAACATCCAGTTTCACATCTGCCAAACAAGCTTTTAACAAATGATGTTTATAGGGGCCATTAAGTCCCCTCACATTCCAAGACAAAAAATGCATGAGAGAAAAAAGGAGCAGCAATATCACCTTGATACTACTAAAAAGGGAGAGGATCTCCCTCTATTTCTTTCTAGTTTTACTCCTAGCAAGGTAGTCAAGAGTTCTCTGCTTTCTAGAAGCCACATCTCTAGTTGTATCTTTGTTCCTCGATTCTTTTAAGGGAGTCCTGACCACTTTGTTATTTCCTCCCACATCCAGTTTCTTCTTCTTCCTTGATTTTGAATTTATTTGTTTCCAATCCTCTTCCACTACATCATCTTTTTGGCGGGAACAAGAGTTCAACAAGCTTTTCTTGTCTTCTTCCTTATTTTTCTTCTCTTGTTTATCTTCTGGTATTTGAACCACGTCCAATACCATACCTACCTGAGAACACTCAGGGGAGGAAGTCAATAATCATTCCATCTGGCTTTCTAGCTCACCTTCCTCTAGGGTATCCTTCTGTAGTTACAGAAGTTTGAAATCAACTCCCTCCATTTCTTGTAATAACTTTTGCACATTATCCAACATTTCATTCCCATTTTGTGGTTCAAGGTACTTATGTAGAGAAGGGGAGGAGGTGAGTCCTTTAACAACTCCCCTAGGAAGGACCTTTTCAAAGTTATCAGTGAGGGAACAAACATTTAGGGGCTGAACCTCAATCACAACTAGGATTTGAGAAGGCACAAACACTTATCAGAAAATAGCAAAGTCGAGTTAGAGCTTGGTGTAACAGGCTCCTTTAACAAGTTCATAGGAGAATTTTTTTTCAAGGGAGAGCTCAACAACACTCCTGACTGGGTTTTTTTAGGTTCAAGAGGGAAATTTTTATAGACATCTTGTAAATGTCCAAACTTATTATGCCCCTAACAAAAGACCATAGCCTTTTCATATTCTAACGGTTGAACCCATCTTCCAAATTTTGATTTTAAAGTCACAATGGTGGGAAGGATTGTATTGAAAGCCACATTCACACACATTCTAGCGTATACCGGTCATGAATTAAGAAGTCACTTTATCCACCATTACCAGAGTACCAAAGGAATCAACAATTCCCTTAAAAAAATTTTGGTGCCAAAATTCCAAAGGTAAACGAGGGAGCCTAACCCAAGTAGGGGCCACCTTATCTAGGTCCGCAGAGGCATCAAATCTTGGCTTTCACTTACATAGGGAAAAAATATTCTTAAAGCTTCTGTCAAAGGCCTAGGGGCCTCCCATGAGGACCTTTATCATATCCTTAGGGATAAAAAAAGTAAAAAGAAATAAGCCTTTAGGCATGGTACTAATTGAGACACTACCCTTGAGATTCCAAGTTTCAATGGACCATTACGTACCTGGTCAATATTAGGACGGGTAGCAAATAGCTTTCCAACCAAGGACAACTTTAGACCCTTGATTGCATCATTCATGATTACATCTGGGACATCCACTTCATCCCCCTCTACAGTGCAAAAAGCAAACAAAGAATCCTGGGGTGCCTTTTTCAAAACCTTCCCACCCACAAGCTTGTCCACATATGACACAAGAACCTCACCAGCCAAAAAGGCATCCTTTCCCCCAATATTTGAAACAGGCAAATCCTTTCCCCTAAGATTTGGAATAGGCGACTCTCCAGGCGTACTTTTAAAACCCACAAAAGATGGAGAGGATTTTAGCTCTTTGAGGAGTAGAGTGGATAGATGAGGGAGCCCTGTTGGGGCCCCCGCCAGATCAGATCATCAAGGAACGCAAAATCACATAAATTTGAAAAAGAGGGGAGCACATGTAGAGCTTAGAGAAACTAGCGAAATAAAAATGCGAGATTCTATGTTGTTACCAAAATGCAAAATATTTGATCATTACTACACCTTTGGAAATGACTTATTTGAATAATTTTAGGTTGTGTCAGATGGATTGCAAAAACTTGCAGGTTTTTTATATTTTGTAGAAAATGTAGGAGATATTCTATCTAGACCCATGTCTACCACTAGGTAAATGTTATGTGAACACATGATAATAATTTTGTAAATTTAATGTTGACGTTACATCTAAGTGATTAAAATATATATATATATATATATATATTATATAAACATTATGAAGAATAGATATATTCAATATTAGTTTTTTCAAATATTGATTATGTATTTTCTGAGTTGTGATGCAGATGCATCTCGTGCTATTGAGGACAACAACTAATTTACAAGGGGAGAATTGTTATGTGAATTTTTTTCAAGAGAAGAGAAAACTATGAAATGACCCTTTAGAATTAAAAGAAAGATAAAAAAATAAAGGATATTACGATCCTTTGGTTAAATGAGTTTAATAAAGAAGATACATACAAACTCTTTTAAAAGGGGAGAAATAGTTGTTCATCAAATAATAATTAAAGGTATCCTTTGTGAAAGGGTGTGATGGTTTGGAAACCACCCCTTAAAAGGATATATAAATCATTCATGTGAGACTTGGGAAAGACATGGAGAACACTCAAGGAAAGAATAGGAAAATGAGAGAGAAACTCAAAGGGCACAAAGGAGTGAAGGTTAGGATCATTGGATGGCATTGAGGCATTTGGAGAAGGGGTATACAATGTGTGTTCAACTTGGGGTACAACGTACACCCGAGAGTGCCTTGGATAGGGCTGTGTTATTTATATTGTGAAGGTAGGTTGAGTTCTATGTAAGAATTAGTTTCCTCTGGGGGTGCTTCCTTTCCATGGAGAGCTTGGACATGTAACCATTCATTTGAGTGCCGAATAGCAACTTCTCTGTGATTTTCAAACAAGCATTGAAAACCATTGATTCAACAATATTGAGAATATTATCTATATGATTTTGGTGTTAATATGATCAATCTATGCAAAGGTGCTATTCCATTTATTATGTTAATTATTTAATTGTCACATGTTTGTAGTTTACATTAATTATTCATATTTATTTTGATAACATTACATACTATAAATTATATTAACTCTAATATCTATTTTGTTAAATCCATTGCCAATAATAATTATAAGAGGAAAAGAGACATCACATTACTATTATCAACTATCAGAAAACTAGATAAAAACTAAATGTCATTAGCAAAGTGGTGAATCTTAAAAAAATAATTCAGAATATTAAACAATTAGTCAACATATATCATAAACATGCCTATAAGAAAAAAAGTAGATGAAACAAAAATTAAACTAAGTAGAGAAATGAATTTACCATGTGCTATTACAAATTTACCATACTTCACCATACAACATTTATCTTTGTGTTAATTGTGTAGGGATGCTCTGCATGTTCATCCACTTCCCTGCCACAACCAAATTTAGTTGGTTTGACTATGTTGGCCATAATGCTTTGCATGTTTACTCGCCTTATGCAACCGTATTTAGTTAATTTGACACTTTTGGCAGTTTTCTTTGCATGTTCACCCACTTGCCTTCGACAACTACATTTGGTTGGATTGAATCTATTGAAGGCCATGGGTGAAATTGAGGCCTTAACATGGTATTCTAGAAAGTTTGCAACTTCATTCAAATCAAAGTTTAATATAAAACATTTTATTTTCTTCTAAATTGGCATTGCTATTACTTTTGAAAAAGGGGTCAAATTGAAATGTTTATGGTTTAGGCCTTCTCTTGTGTAGGCCCCATAAAAATTTGTGGTTCTCCCCATGTTATCACACTATTCTCTATCCATCTCTGAGAATGCACCTTTGTTTGTGTTTTTTAATTAAATTAAAAACATAATACAATAATTTTTTTCAATTAATTAATAAATACAATCAAAGGTGCATTCTTGAAACTTAGACATTGCCTTGTTATCACTACAATTATCTTGTTACAAACTAGAATACTAAGAGAAAATGAGTGTGCAATGGAAAAACCTAGATTGAGAAATAACTTTGCATGTAGGGAAGGAGGGAACTGACTCTGGTGATGAAGCACACTGACATGTAGGAGCAACATAACCACTCTTTAAGCACCATATAAGATGTGGGCTTTCAAATGCTTACAAAAAAAACATCAAATATGAAAATTGCAGAAATCCTTGCCCTGTAACACTCATCTACACACCTCGCAGAGAGAGACACTGAGAAGGGTGAAGAAACATGACATTAGACATAGATAATGCAAATGAAAGTTGGGTGAGAGAAACAATAATTCCTTCAAATGCACACAATCTTGGTCATGGTTTATCTTTTTCCATCTGTTTCATTGTTGGAATATGAAGTCAATTTTATTGTTATTTCAGCAGTGACAGATAGTTCAACATGCAATTGTATGAGTCACACTTTCTATTTTTAGAAAGTTGTGTTTGATAAGGTCTCTGCAACTCAAATTTCTTATACTCTATTGAAGTCATGTTTTCTGTAGCTTTTTAGAAGATTGTTGTAATTGTGAATTTATTGAGAAATAAAATATGAAAGATCTTTGCCCATGGATTTTATCCTGGTATAATTTTACCAAGTTTTCCACGTAAATACTGTGTTAATATTGTTCTTATTGTTTTTCTCTATTTTTTGCACTGTAAATTTTCTTACATTCATTTCCCATAGGGTGATTGATTAGTTTATGGTTTATCATATTGGGAGAAGGTTGGGTTTTAAAGCCTTCTTTCCATATTTCCTATTAAAGTAATTTAAATTCATATTTGGGGAATATATTAAATACAAGTTAGACACTTAAGGATTATCTATCTTTTATTATGAACCTAGTTTCTCATAATTGAGTAAAGTCAAGAGCCTCAAGTTCTAACTTGATTATCCATAATGGAAGAATTTGCTGGCATATAAGAGTCATTTTTTTTTTCTAATATTGAATCAAAATAATTGCAAGAATGAAAGCTACCAATAGGTAGTTGAAAGGAAGAACAATACAACCAATACATATTTGCCTATATTTTTTTTGATTATGTTGTAGTTTGGGAGTTGGTAAATAAAATTAACTTAGTAAAGGTCCTTGAGAAGTTATTTGTTCCCATAATAATCACTTACACTTGTTAGTTATGAGCGACTTAAGGCAATCCATTATGCACCAGTCTTAAGGTTTGGGATTGAGTTTCAGCTATAATGTTGTTTGACCCTTTCGTAGACATCATCATACCTTGCCAAATCTAAAAGGTCTTAGCTACAATATTTTTTGAGATAATAAGGATATACTCATAATAAAAAATTATATTTGGTGTTTTAGCATCCAATTTTGATCAAAAAATACTTTGAACTTAATTACATATCACTCTTTTTCCTCTACTACGAGATTCTTAGTGCATAAAGGCTCGTAATTTGACATCAAATGGTCACACAAGTATATGTCATTATATGCACAATCTTGGGATGGTGAATATTTCCTCATTCATTTTTAATAAATCCTTTAGTTCCTTTAAACCCCCTTTTAATATACCTCTTCAAATTAAACAACGTTAAATTCTTTTCCAACCTTAAACATTATATTATTTCTTTGATAAGGAAATAAAATGACAATTAAGTATAATCTCCATAAATGAGATTTAAATAGCATCTCATAAGTGGAAAATTCTCCTTGGTCCACAAATAAATTAATTTCTAGCATTGCCTCCCAAAATAAATTAAAAAAAATTGTGTCAAAGGAGAACAATATAGGAACCAAGAGAGAGAATCATTCTTGAAGCATATACCTATTGGTTGTAGTGTTATACAATTTACTAAACAAATCATGATACACTAGAACTACATCCTTATATCTATTATTTCATCTTTTGAGCTATGTTATTGGGCACAATGCATAAGATCAAATGACCCTAAAACTATTGCTTTGAAAAGGAATTGATCAAAGTAAATAATGTTGAAAAGTCAAGCGAGCCTAAAATTATTAGAAACTTGCATTGTAAATGATCTTGTAAAAATAGATAATCCCAAACATCAATGATGCAAAGAACTAAAAAAGCCTTCCACCAACTTAGGTGCATTCAACTTCAAACAACACAAAAGAAGGTTGGGCATAACACTTTGGTGATGCTCTCACTATTCTAACCTTATCAAAATTGTAGATTGAAAATATTGCATCATTAATGCAAGAAGCTAGTTGAGTACTAATATTCTATCATATAATTATCATCACATCATACTTAAGAGTACTAAGGAAATACACGATGTAACTGAGGGTAATTTCTAAGGATTAGATTAGATCAATCAAATCAATATAAAAGAAAAAAACCCAAAGATCTATTGAGTACAAAGGAAATTAAGCAATAAAACGGTTATACCTGTAAATCGCATTTTCCATGATTACCTCCATAGCATTTTCCTCAGATTCATTATGCGAGCAATCTGCAAATGTCTAAGACCTACAATAAGCTTTGAAAGATTTATGCAATGTCTAAATGCTTATGACTATGACAATGTCTATGAAAATAATGACTTCTAATGCCAAATGACTATAATGACTATTAAATTAAAAATGAAGTTGTCGGATCCCGAAATTATGAGCAAAATTGTCTTTTATAGAAAACACAATTTTGAGTGGACGGATGAGATTGAATTATAAGAAAGACCTAAAATGAGAGGTCCAGATTAAACCTGAGAATCCCTAATCAGGGTTAGGGAAAAATCCTTAATCGAACGATCAAAATAATATCTCAGATAATTGGATCGACGGTGGAGAATAAATGAGGAAATTAATTAGAAAATAAAGATTTTCGAAAATCAAGAAGATAAAGATTGCCTGATTTGTGAGATTCAAAAAATCAAGAAGATAAGATTTGAACTGAAGATTCGATTTGGAAAATCAAGAATTTGCCCGATTACTTGATTTTTAGAAGATTAGTTACCATTTTGAATTGAGTTAATTCAAATTATGGATTTTGTGAAACAATAAATAATCTTTTTCATATTATTTACCAAAATGACTGTCAGTTAAGAAAGTGATGACATTTTAAATAATTTCATTTATTTAAAATGAGAGGAATATTAATTTTGACAATTAAATAATTAAAGATAATTATTTAATTTAGCAGATAAGATTAATTAATTAAATAAATTAATCAATTTATTTAATTAAGACAATTAGTGACATATTAAATAAATAAATAAAACTTATTTATTTAATAATCAGGAAGAAATATATGACAAAGGGTAATTAAATAAATTAAGAAATTTATTTAAGTAAGGGAAGACTTAGACAATTAATGACGTATTTAATAAATACATAAAATTTATTTATTTAATAATCATGAAGAATACAAAGACATGAATTAATTAAACAATTATAAATTATTTAATTAATAGTCGAATATGGGCCAAGGACATAATTAAATGTATTAATTATGCTAGGACGAAAGTGGTAAAAATGAACCTTGCAGGCCTAGGTCATTTTTAGGTGTCTACATTTTGCCCCTCTTTGTCATAACGTTGCTTGTCACGTTGTGACAAAGAAAATGAGTCAAAGATATACCCCAATGCAAAATAAGATGAGGAAGAATGAGGAGGAGGGTTACAGTATGCCCCCTCGAGAGGACAGACAGGTTCCAAGAACATGGGTGTGCTCTTGAAATTAATGAGAATACTAGAATATGAAGAGACAAAGAAATGTTAATGAAAAAGATATGGATGATGATATAGATGCAATGCCTATATGAGATGAGTGAGAGAAGATGAAAAGACAAAAGGAGATGCATGTTAGTTCCTAGACCAAATCCTTCAAAGCCTGACCATAAGACTTTAATATTTATTGCTCTTAATCATCATTGGGCGGTAAAAATGACACAAATGGACAACAAACACCATGATATGACGTAGACCAAGGTGTGCAAGGTCATCCACTTGAAAAACAGACAGTCACAGACAAGGAATGTCCTAACTCATACTAAGGGCGAAGTTGCCCCAGTCTTTTTGTCAAGACAATCCACAGACAACAGTCAAAGAAAATAAAATAGGCCAGGATACGTCATCACACCTCTAAATCCTTCGTGGAACATCCTCGAGGTAGCTAGTAACATGACCACAAAGAAAGACAGTAAAAGGATAAGACAAAATAGCCAAAATAGTCAATATAAGACAAGATAGACCAAAAAAATTAATAGCCATTTAATTTTGTTTGCCAATGTTTGTTTGCCAAAGATTGAATTCTTGCCAGTTTGACAGTTTTGATAGTTTAAAAGTTTTGCCAATTTGACGGTGTTGATAGTTTGACGGGGCCTATTGTCAGGAAGGACACATCCTGAAAAGGCAAAGGAAATTTTGACGAGGTCTAACTCCAAGAAGGACACATCTTGAAGAGGACCAAAGAGTGACGAGACTGACGTTGTTTTGACTAATATGTTTTGGCAAGTTGACTGATGTTGACTGTATGATTGATTGGACTGTGCTGTCTGATTTTGACTAATTTTGGCGTTGGTATTTTGAATGATTGTCTTGTGTTTGAGTTTGACTATGTCTGACTTATTTGACCGATGTGACGATTGTGACAAATGCCATGATTTTATTTGGACCAACCTAAAAGGACTAACCTAATGTCTCGGGGACTCATCGACTGATGGCCTTGCCTATGTAGCAAATGCGCAGAGACAACATAGTTCGACAATGACATGGACTAACTGACATGATTGAATTTGACTCCATATTTAGGATTTTGACATTGATTTGGATGTTTTTGTGTTTTTCTTCAGGATGTTTTATGATTTTTAGGTCTTTTTTTTTTTAGGACTTTTTGTAATGTTTTTGTCTTTTTTCAGGATATTTTATAATGTTTTTGTCTTTTTGTCATTTTATGATTTTTTTTTTTGGATTTTGACGTTTAAGAGGATCGTGACAAATGCATATGACTGATGCCTACACATGAGAATCCAAGGACAAACATGATTGTGCCCCTAGTCAAGCTGAATACCAATTGACAAGTGATAACAACATTGTTTGACGTGGGAAGAACGCATCCCGAAACAACGTGAGGAAAATGACGATAATGTGACGAAAGTATGGAGGTCTATAGCCAGGCCAGGAATGCAGTCAAGTAAAATTTTGGATAATGTACGTGTATGGATCAGACTCGTTGCATTTGGAATGACTTGGTTAGGACCAGATGGGATGATGGAGTATCCTTAGACCGTTTGACAAGGGAAAGCCAAGATAGGTGACATACATGAAAGGATAAGAGGTGGCCTTGGTAAAGGACGGGGAGACATGAGACTAATGGAATTGTCATATGATTTTCAAGGACTATGTTGTATAAGGACAATAAGACTATGACGGTCAATGATGTTTCGTGAATCGTGTATGACCGAAGGATAGACATGTCAAGAGTTTTCCCAAAGCATGATTTATGTGTGCCAGTTTTATGTCAAGACCGAGGTAAGTGGGAAAAATGCATGGAAATGATAGGGCTTAGATGGACGGATGTCAATGTCATGAGGAAGGTATGGGAAATGAGACGACTTGCCCCCAAGTGTAAGAGTCCACATAGACGATTTATTTTACACATGACGCCTGTTTGCTAGGTTTTCATCATGGTACTTATCTAGGGCTTGTTTGCCAGGTTTTCACCATTGGATGAAATTTTTCTCTTTACTATTTTCTTGAATTTTTGAATTTTTGGTGTCACCAAGCGCTTTTGCCAGGTTTTCATCAGGGTGACGATTTTTATCATTTTCAATTTTTTATTTTTTTTTGTATTTCTGATTCTGTGGATAGCCTGGATGCTTTAGATGACCACTGACTGTTTTGAATCCACTGATGGCGCTAATGTAGAGACTGGTGCCATGATATGCCAATAATGACCTTTTTGAAGTAGTTGTCTTGTCAGGATCATAGCGCTTTCATATAACTGATCGATGTCATTGTGATCCTTTTTGATACTAGACTTGACCTTATCAGAATACGCACATCGTGATAGAGTGCCATGAGAGTCCTTGTGGTAAAGAGTTGCTGCCAAGATGTGATGAATTTGTGATGTGGGATCATTGGACTTTAGACAAAACGTAGGGTTATGACGAATGATGGTAGACGTGGAAAGATTGTTTGGACGTTTGGATGAATGAATTTTTATTTTTCAAACTTGGGATGGTGGATGACGGATTTTGGAGGGATGGTGTTTGGAACCAACAGTTTTAGATGCCTTGTTTGATGACCATTTTGAAGGAGGTGGACATTTGTTGTATGTGGGAGTCCTCTTTGCTTGTGGCTCCACATTGTAATTAACTTTTTCTTTTGACATATTTTCTTTGCTTGATCCACTTTTCTTTGGGATCCATTTTAAGTTCATTTGTCCACTTGTCCTTTTGTTTGATTCAATGGCCTTTGACATTTTATTTTGATCCTTTGATTTGTAATACTTTTGTTTTTATTGGTCCCAAAGGGAAGGTTTATTTATGATGGAATGACGGTTCATGGTGTGGGTGGAGGGGGTGTTGGCATCAATCTTATGACAAGGATTTCTCATCGACTCCATTTTGATGTTTATATCTGACAAAGTTTCCCCCAGTATCGAGGAGGTACCACTGACATCGTTTGATTTGTTGTCTGAGGAATAACCAAGACCTTGATGTCTGTAATTTTCCTGAAGCTGTATTGGTTCCAGAATGCCTTGCTCGTGTATGCCTAGTCCTTTGCCTTGATATTGCATGCTTTGAAAGATTCTGTTTGCGATGGGGTATTTATTGTTTTGAAAACAAGATGCTAACCCATCATGATGTCTATGGACATTGTCACTTGTAATATTTTCATCTGCAAGAAAGCTTGCTTTGACAAAGATAGATGACCCTAGTTGATAAAGTGTCTTAGTTTCATTTTCATGTTGGACATATTCCTCACTGATATCTTTGGCCTGATCATGTGACATGTCAGGTTTAGATGATTCTGTTGGTGCTTCCAAGGCAATGTCGAAGCCATCATTATTTTTAGTGTCATAGAGCCCAATGGTTTTAGCTATAACTTGATCATATGCAAGCATGTCCTTAGTAGAAGATTCTTGTTCTGGAGGAATATTGTCTGTGTCCCATGAAGGCAAGTGTCTCATCGTGGGAAGTGTCAATAGTCGAGGCCTTTATAAGGTCGGAAAGTGCTTGATCATGAATGGCGTAAAGGTCAAGGAGTGGATCATTTTGGACTTCTTGGTCAATGGTAGGGTCTTGGTCCAAGATGGGGTTGCCATGGATTTGAACTTCTTGGTCAATGGTAGGTGTACTTTGGATGTCATGATTGTCTTGCAGGAATCCTTGAATGGAGTTTAAGATAGGGTCATGGGATGGACTACCTTGTTCTTGACATGAGGGTGACATTATAAGGTCATGCTTTGGGCTTTCGTTTTGACATGTATCCTCAAGTGTAGATGATGGGATGTGACTTTGAGTAATGACAAAATTTTCATGACTAGATGTGGCCTGTGAGGGGATGACTTGAAAAGGATTAATGAATGACAGAGTAGGACAGGACGTGGGGACTTGGATGAGACTAGTATGTGAAGGACTAGGATATGACATGGGTGCTTGCATTGGACTAGTATGTGAAGGACAAGGGTATGACGTGGAGACTTGGACCGGATATGACATGGAGTCTTGGACTGGATTAGGATGTGATGGCATAGGATGTGACGTGGGGACTTCAACCGGATATGCCATGGAGTCTTGAGCTGGATTAGTGTAAGGTTGACTAAAATAGGACTTGGAGACTTGGACGGGATCGATATGGTATGATGTGAGGACTTGACATGAGTTGGTAGATGGTTGATAAGGCATGTAGACTTGGACGGGATTGATAGGTGAAGGGTCAGAATATGACATGGAGGTTTGGAATGGACTAGTGGACAGTTGGCTTCCCTTGTCAAGGTTAGGATAAGGGTGATAAGTGGATGTTTGTTGCGAATTACTAGTAGGATTTATGTCAAACAACTGTTGATGGTGAGGGTAGACGGATGGAGGTGGCAAAGTATTTATGTCAAAGCCTTGTGGTAACTTAGCCCCTTCATCCAAAAGCATGGCTAGATACCTTTGAGGGTCGCGTAAGATTGATTTTTTGACAAAGGAGGCTATATCAGAGTTTTGCGCTGCAGCTTCTAAGTCTTTGACATTTACTCGTCCATTTTGGTCTCTTTGTATGAATGGTTCAAAAATGTTTTGTGATGAAGATGGCATGTTCATGGAAGATTACATGTTCATGTTGTGAAATGGGTAAGAAAAGGTCCAATGTTTGTTGGTGTCATAAGTGTTATTGTCGATGTTGGGATTGGAATCTTGTCCAAAGTTTTCCATTTGTCCTTTTTGTCTTTGAAGTCTAGTTTCAACCATAAAAAGGGATTGCTCAAATAAGGATGACGAGAATGACAACTAAATGTGAGGATGACAACACAAGACTATGTTTTTTGGATTTTTGACAATAAGGGATGCAATATGACAATGTTGTCTAAAGAAAATGACTAATGCCAAAGGACAATGAAGACTAAGATGACAAGTTATGTCACTAATTTTTTTTTGTATTTTTGGAATAAATGATGACAATGCAAGATGATGATGACGTTTTCCTAAGGAAATGATTAATGCAAGATGACAAGGTTGTCAAGGCCAATATGAGGACTAAGATGATGATGTTTGACTAAGGACTTAATATTATAAATGCCAAGTCTAGGTTCAAAATGATGACTAAGATGAACAATGCAAAGTCTAAGTTCAAAATGAGGACTAAAATTGTTTTCTGATGTTTTGTTGAAAAGTCTGAGTTGTCCAAGGTCGATTGTGTGTCCAGATTTGTGACTGTTGTGTATATTGTTTGAATAATCCAACAAGCACTTGACAAGCACAATGTTTTGAATGTAACCAATCGCACATCAGATAATTACAATCTTAGGTTAGGCCATGACAATATTCACTAGATTCCACGCGGGTTTCCCCAACCGCATATCTGTAGCGTGTGAATTCAGAAGCTTGGCTGCACGGGCTCCCCCTTACAGTGCACTCTCTTCTCAGGCCAACCAAGCTTCCAACCCCCATGAAACTCCCATGGCGAGCTGATCACATCTACTACAAACTGCGAAAGTGTGGATGCCTTCACACCGACCAGTGCCGCGCTAACAAATAGAAGGATTTTGGCTTATTACACAAAATTTTTTAGTTAGGGACCCCCGTTTGAGTGGCCATACATGGGGCAAGAGATTAATCACCATTAAGGTGGCACTCCAACCTGAAGAGGTTAAGCTCAACAGGGTTTAAGGGAGTACAACTCCGTCCATATGACACATCCGCACAAGCAACCTTATGTTTTCCCTTAAGGTTTACATTTATATACCGGTCGGGGGTAGCTTGGCTTTAGCTCCGTTGCTGGTTTGAGTCGCGTTGGGGTGATGAAATCCCCAGGAAGACCCAATTTCTAGAGTTGGTAACCGTTTATCTTACACCCAAGATCGCCCGAAAGCGTGAGGGGAGAGGATACTCCGATATACCAAGTCAGGGTAATAACAAATAAAAATGGGTCTGGTTTTCTGATCACTAGGTTTTCACCAAGTGAGAGCATACTCACCTACCATTTTGAAAACACAATCAAGCAAAGAAGACATGAATGTTCTTTTTATGTGCACCAAAATTAAATGTTTGCTAATCTATAAAAAAAAAGCACAATGTTTGTTTTATTTCGTCTTCGACATTCGAATCTGCAGACAAAAGATTAGTAGTTTCTTTATTAAATGATCTTTGACACACGAATAATAACCGCCACACGCTGCAAATCTTGATTAGTAACAAAAAAAATAAAAAATAAAAATTTATTGATAGCAGCAACTTAAAACAGCGATAACCTGCTCAAAACTTAATGAAATTTTAGTTGGTAGATATCCATGGAAAGCTGAAAATTAAACCTTCAAAACCCAGAAAGTATTTTCCACAATTCTGCACAAAAAAACGTTATAGACAAAAAGAAACACAGGTTTCAAAAGCTAAATTAAAAAAAACAATAATTAGTAAAATAGCCATAACTTTCTCAAATCTTAATGAAATTTAAAACTGTTTGCAGTTCTGGAAAGCTGAGACTGAGATCTACAAAACCCAGAAAAAATTTTAAACGATTCTATTCTCACATTTTTCTGTGTTCAAAAGAAGGTGACGGGATTTTGTATGACTTCTTGGCTGTAACCTGCAAAACAGTTAAAGCAAAAAAGAAAAACACACAAATATTTCTATAGAATGTCGGGTTCACCAATGTAACTGAGGGTAAATTCTAAGGATTAGATTAGATCAATCAAATCAATATAAAAGACAAACTCAAAGATCTATCGAATACAAAGGAAATTAAGCAATAAAACAGTTATACCTGTAAATCGCATTTTCCATGATTATCTCCATAGCACCTTCTTACTTGCTGGATGATGTTGCCCTCAAATTCATTGTGCGAGCAATATGCAAATATCTAAGACCTACAACAAGCTTTGAAAGATTTATGCAATGTCTAAATGCCTATGACTATGACAATGTCTATGAAAATAATGACTTCTAATGCCAAATGACTATAATGACTATTAAATTAAAAATGAAGTTGTCGGATCCTGAAATTATGAGCAAAATTGTCTTTTATAGAAAACACAATTTTGAGTGGACGGATGAGATTGAATTATAAGAAAAACCTAGAATGAGAGATCCAGATTAAACCTGAGAATCCCTAATCAGGGTTAGGGAAAAATCCTTAATCGAGCGGTCAAAATAATATCTCAGATAATTGGATCGACGGTGGAGAATAAATGAGGAAATTAATTAGAAAATAAAGATTTTCGAAAATCAAGAAGATAAAGATTGTTTGATTTGTGAGATTCGAAAAATCAAGAAGATAAGATTTGAACTGAAGATTCGATTTGGAAAATCAAGAATCTGCCCGATTACTTGATTTTTAGAAGATTAGTTACCATTTTGAATTGAGTTAATTCAAATTATGGATTTTGTGAAACAATAAATAATCTTTTTCAGATTATTTACCAAAATGACTGTCAGTTAAGAAAGTGATGACATTTTAAATAATTTCATTTATTTAAAATGAGAGGAATATTAATTTTGACAATTAAATAATTAAAGATAATTATTTAATTTAGTAGATAAGATTAATTAATTAAATAAATTAATCAATTTATTTAATTAAAACAATTAGTGACATATTAAATAAATAAATAAAACTTATTTATTTAATAATCAGGAAGAAATATATAACAAAGGGTAATTAAATAAATTAAAAAATTTATTTAATTAAGAAGACTTAGACAATTAATGACGTATTTAATAAATAAATAAAATTTATTTATTTAATAATCATGAAGAATACAAAGACATGAATTAATTAAACAATTATAAATTATTTAATTAATAGTCGAATGTGGGCCAAGGACATAATTAAATGTATTAATTATGCTAGGATGAAAGTGGTAAAAATGAAGCTTGTAGGCCTAGGTCATTTTTAGGTGTCTACACACGGTATTCATCACTCATACTAGATCAAAAAATGTGTTCAATCTTTATTGTTCAATTCTAGTTAACCATAAGAAATATTCCAAAGCTTTGTAATATAGCAAGCCAAAGTGTTTGTATCAAAATTAGGCTAAAATATCATTGTCACCATGTCATAGTCAACCATTTAAAGATATAACCACTAGCAATAAAATCAAGTAAAATAACATGCAAACAATTTAAGTCAGTTGGAGTCACTAATAAAACCTATAAAAACCAAACATATTACTTGAAACTATGTATAATGTAACCAACATTATATTACAAAACCCTATTCAATTACACATTTTCAATTAAAGGATTCCCTTGTTTTTTTAGATATTCTAATACCTTTTTTTTCCTTTTTACATTTTTCAAATCCATTGTGCATTTTTAACTATTTTTAAATAAATTACTTAGTTTTTTTATTGAAGTTTAAAAAAATACCTTTGAATCTTATATTAACACAATTTTTAAAATTTCTAAATTGTTGTAGTTTTATTGTCCGAAGTAAAAACTTTCTTTCATTAATTATAAATAGGTCTATAAATAGAGCATACTCTAAACTATCACAACTCACAACATTAATTTCAAGGTACTTGTTGATGGGTGTTTTTGCACCTCCTCAACATAGGCAACACACAAACACACTACCTCTCTTGAAAGACAATTTTCAACAACAAGTTTCAGAAAATTACCCCAAGGTCTCTTGGGTGTGAGGTCATGACTTGCTTGGAATGTATCAATGGTTTGATGTGATTTTGTTGGTAATCACAGGGAAACCTTACGTGACTTAAGTTGGAAGGGAATTGGTTTTTTGGATGGAGTTTATGAAATTCTAAAATTATGTTCCATTACTGCAAGTTCAGTACAACAGTCTGAAACTCCACTTCTGTCATCATATTTGGCTTTACAATGTGCAATGATGTTTGAACTTGTTTTAAGTTACTATTTTAAAGAAAATTCATAAGGCCAAGAAAATAAGGAGGTTCCTAGACCTTAAACTATCAATGAACAGTGATAATGGAGGATACTACAGTGGAAAACCTTCCAAAAAATGAGTTCCACTTAACCAAATTAACTCATAGTCTTATGAAACTAGTGCTATCTTCTAAGGTCTGCAAATTTTCAACCATTCATTCACCATAAAGCATGAATACACGATAGAATTTGTGCAACATTCAATTCATGTTCAGACCAACTTTACACTGCTATTTATCATCAATAAACAACAAAAAGCATGAACAAGGAAGGGCATCAACACAACAAAATTCTTCAATACTAGTGAACAACATTAACTAGTCTACTAATAGCATGCTAAACACAGAACAACAAAGTAAATCTACTCAAATCTATTAACTATAAAGAGAAGAATCATGAAACATGAGATGAAACTCAAGAATCCACCAAAATCAATGAATTTCTATTAGAATTTCAACATGTCTTTACAACAACTCAACTCTCTCTTGAAAATGAGAGGAGACCCCCTATTTATAGTATGCAAAAAAAAAAAATGAATGGCCAAGATTCACTACAAATTAGGGTTTCACCTACTCCTTAATATTTTACAATTTAAAATACATCTTTGTCTTTTAGCCTAATTTGTCTTCTAGTGGCCAACACTATAGCACTTTGTATTTTAGCTAATTTCTCTTTTTCTACATCTAATTTGTGAGGAACTCATCATTAATGACTAGATTTCCCTCATTCTTCTTCACAGTAGCATATTCTATGAACTTGCCAATCAACACCTAAAGCTTGTTCCACTCCATTATATCGGATTGGAGCACCTGGAAGCTCAATTTTTTGGACCTGCTAGTAATTACATCCCAATCCTTGTCACATTTTTGGCATGTTCATGATTACTTGCTCTGATTGGGCGAAGGCTTGAGCAACAAAGTCCATAAAATCCGGTGTGAGTGTGTCCATGGCTCCGTTCTCCATCTTCTTATGGAAATGAGGCCTTATCTTTTGAGGATCAAGCTTGACGGAAGGCATGTCATAGTCCTTCATAAGCTTCAAATATTCTCCACAGGCTGCTAGATGTTCTTTGGCGCAATCTATATCGAGCTCCACTTCATGGAGCACCTGCTCCAATATTTCTCTCATGTGGTCGAGGCCCAATTTCCAGGTCTCAACGATCCAATGGTCATCCTTTACCAGTGCCAACTCCTTTTCCCACATTCTCTCGGGCATCTTGAGGATAGCCTCGAGCTTGGGGTATGTAATTCTATACAGCTCTGGGAAGTCAGTACAAAATTTCCTTGTGCCCTCTAGCTGATTTTGCACCTCTCTGAGCTTATTTGCTATCCAGGAAGCATGACCAATGCCCATATCTCCATTGTAAACTACCCATCGAAACCATTCCTCCATGGCCTTAGTCCAATTCTTCCTTCTTTCAAGCTTGCTGATATGATCCTTGGACAGTAGCTGAGGTAGGGCTGATGAGGTTGTTGGTAGTTCTTCGATGGAAGACCATTGTTGTATGTAGGTTGTTAAATCTGCCACTTGTGATTTTAATTCCTCCTTAGAGGATTTGTCTTTATTCATTTGGTGCACAATGGTAGCGACGAATCCTTGGAGATGATCAATTTTATGCTCCCTCATGGTCATTCCTAAGTCAATGGTGGAAATATTATAACTGAATCCTTCTCCCTCCACCACTAGAGTAGCTATTTGTATGGTCCTTGATCCCAATGAATCCATCGTTAGATGGGATCTAACCCTTGGTTTCTTCTCCTTCTCTGTCCCTATCTGTGCTCGAGCCAAGATGACTTCTAATCTTTTCTTAGGATCCATAAGGATGGGGGCCTTCTTCTGCAATTTATTATCCAACCACTCATGCATTTGAGATCCTTCTTTCGATGACTCGCGATCACCTTCCTCCTCCCGAGTATGCTGAATCTCCATTTCTTCACGGACCAGAACCTCTTGTTCTATCTTTTCCTTTTCTTCCTCATCTAGATACCAAATGAATATAGCCTTTCCCTCTGGTGATTCAGTGGTGGCTATATTTTCCTTTGGGCTATCTTCCCCTTCAGATCCTTTGTCTTCTTCTTCTTGCCCGTGTTCTTCGTGATATTCTGCTTCTGGGCTTCTTCTCATTTTAGCCTCTTCTTTGGGCTTATCTTCTTATTTCTTTTCTTCTTCCCCTGAGGGAGGCATCTCTTCATCATGATCATGGCTCTTATCCTATTCCCTGGTTGGAGGTTCTATGGTTACCTCCATTTCTTCATCTATTTATTTCTTCTCTTCAGAGGAATGCTTCTCAACTTCATCTCCAACATCTTTGAGTTGCTTGGAAAACTCTTCTTCAAGCTCCTGGTCAAAATTTTCCACAATGTACTGTGCTCTAGGGTCCTCGATATCTTCTTTAGAGGATTGTGTTTCCTCTTCTTCATGCACTACCTAATCGATGACTAGATGATGATGATGTTCTAGATGCTCATGATAATCATCAACTTCTTCCATTTCTTTGGCTATCTCTCTTTCTCATCTTTCTAACTCCTTGAAAATTTGCATTATTTCCTTCATCATAGGTGGTTCAGTTGGAGGAGGAGGGACAGGGAAGCTAGCGACAATTTGTGCTAGGGTAGCTTGCACTACAGGGTTCATTAATACTCCAGAAAGCTCCATTGGTATGCTTGGAGAAAGCTTCTGGGAGAGTAAGGATGGGTATTTTTGTTGCAGAGGCTGAAGGAATAGTGGTTGATGAAGACATGGAGGAAGAAGAGAGTGGAGAAGTTGTAGTGGAGGAAGAATCTATCACCATAATTTGTGCAACAGGTGAGGTGGAGGCAAGGTGAATTGAAATTTCCACCGCGAGCAGAGAAGAAGCGGGCAATTATTGAGATGCGGGTAGAGGAGTGATGGTAGTGGCAACAATAGTGGTAGCGAGAGTAGAGGTGACAGGTTGGGACTTCGGTTGCTCGGCGTCTAGTTCCTCTCCCTCACGGAGAGGGTCCTCCTAAATGGTGGACATCTCTGTAAAACCACCTGATTTCTTTTCTTTCTTAGAGGGCTTTCCCTCTGACATTTTCCTAGAATAAACCTTGTGCTTTGGCTGGAATTCTGCCACCTCTTTTCTCTTCTTTGACCTAGTAGTGGGAGGAGATTTTGAAGTTTCCCCGGATGGGGCAGTGACAGTTCCACTATTGGTCTTGCTCTCGAGCTCATCTTTGAGCTCTCCATAAGTTAAAGTGGCTCCTTGAAGTTTCAACTGAGCAATCTGCCCATCAATCCACTGCTTTGTTCTTGCCTCTATTGGTTTTGTTAGAATATTGAGGTCATTGACATCTTCCTCATCCCAGTCAATCAGGGGCAGCGATAGGTTAGCAATGACATCGAATCTTGGATCTATGATAGTGTTTTTCTCCTCCATAACTTGGTCTGGTACTGGGAACAAGTTAACCATTTTAACAAAATATCCCGTCATGCGTATATAGTGCCTCATGCACACCTCTTTATCCTCTTTGAAATTTTCCCAGAAGTCCTCAACATTGTGTAGATGGGCATATTCTTTTCCAACCATCTTCTTTAACTTGCCATACGTATCCATCCGTGGCTGGCAGTGTGGAGGTTGTATTCAATGATTTCTTTCTCAGAATACTTCGCACACTGGAATGTGAGGATTGCATATGTACCTTGGCCAAATGTTAGGGGATAAGGAATCCTTGGCCTATGATTGTCGCTCAAAAGAGTATGTGCATGCTGGAGTTGCCTGGAGATTTCAAGCAATACTAGTCGGTCATTTGGGTACCGGGGCAGCTTATACGGCCTCTTAGAGAAGCCCTCGGTTATGATATAGGTAAACTTGGGAAATTGAATAAAGAGGAACCCGAACTAGTGGATGAAGGAATTTGCACTGTGAGTGACTCTCATTTCGAAGTTGCCTCTGAGTAGTCTGATAATGTGCTCGATAAAGGCATCATTCACTCTGCGGTAATCCTTCTTGAAGTTGTGGTACTAAAGTTACAGGTACCTATCATAGACCTTTGGTTCTCTTCCCAAAGTCTAGCTTGGTGCTACAAATAGAACTCTATATTGAATATGGTTGGCCAGTAGATAGACCAGGTATGAAGTCATGTAGAACTGCAAGGTTTTCTTTACTGCCACAAACTGCTAATGTAGGTAGTTGCTGATCATTCCCACCCAATGGAACTTGGTTTTCCCTCTGATGATTTCTTCTATGAAATAGAGCATCCACTCCTGGAAATATGCCACAGTTGGGAGGCCCATGAATCACTTAGTAAGGTTACCAAATCATGGTAATTCTCATGGAAATCACTCCTAAAAATCTCTTGAGGGACTTTGTTTGCGCTGCCCCTCTTCTCCTTCAACCAGCATTGATTAATTAGTTTCTTACATTTGAGGGGGTCAGCTTTCCATGCGCTCTTTGCATATTCTTTTGATGTCTCCTCCATCTCATCAAAGGCGGGGATGTGGAAAGTTTGTCCTATAGACTTGGAGGACAAGTTAGCCAATATGTTGCCATCTCGATCCACAATTCTCTTGGTTGTTTCTTGGTATGCTTCCTTGCAGGCCATTACCAGCTCAGGAGCCACAAGGGCAGGTGGGAAACTAGTTTCCTTGGCCAATGCACTTTTCCTTATCTTCTTGACATTCTTTGTAACGAGATTGGCAATGAATCGTTGCCTAAATTCGTCAATATCAATGTGCCCCAGGTTTGTGTCTGAGACAGTGTCCCATTATGTGGTGACCTTGGTGTTGATTTCCACCCCTTGGAATTTATACTTCATTTGATCATTATCCTCCTTTCCCCTAGGTGCTTTGGCAACCTTCTTGCCCTTTTCTTTCTCTATAGACACTCCCAAAGGTCCTATAGTTGATTCCATATATCCTGCAATTAAAGGAGTAGTAAGCATATTCATATGCAAAATATAAGAAATATTTACAAAACCTTGCAGAATCCATGTTAGATCAAGTAATTCATCATTCAAAGATTAAAACATTCTTCTCTGATCATCGTTTGCATTTCGTTTGAGGGAGATATGGAAATGTGGACCTAAGGGTGCAGACTTCCTTGGGCTGGCAGCCATTTTGAGGGCAGTTACAAACAAATGACAAACAGGGCATGTTGGCCCACATGGATCTACCCGCATTAGGTTTTTGAGCTGGGATGGGGCCCACCAGGAGGTTAAGCTATTTTGGCATGTGGGTCAAATCATTTTTGAGGTTTTGGAAATGTTAAGATGACCATTCAAGCATGTGGACCTAAGGAATGTGGGAGCAGGGGCTATTTTGGCTATTTTGAGCTCTGTCATTTGAAATGGCACTGGAGGGGAAGAATCCTATAGGATGCATCCCGCAGTGCAGGGCCTACGACTAGGGAGGACGGTGTCTTCTCACTTTTAAAGTTTGGTTTTTTTAGTAGGGTGCGAGTGAGGAGTTGTGGGAGGATGTTAGGTGTTGTCCGTTTCAGACAGTGAAGATGGGGCGACGACCCGCACCATCGGGTCCGCAGGGAACCTTGGCATAAGTAATTCGTTCACTATCGACTAGATGGTGGCCAGACGACTGGGTCCCACACAACGGGCAGGTAGAGGTCGCTGGACGTGTGAAACAGCGGACGTGTGGAGACATAAACCCACATCAGATATCCCACAAGCAAGAGGCTTGGTTGGTCTTTTCCCTTATAGAGTGTCAAATGGATGTGAGGAGTGCGGGGTCCGCTAGGTAGACAGATGGGTATCCAAGGGCGTTTAGAATGGAAAACTCATGACAAAAGCCCGCAGATGGAAGTACACAATGGGAAGTCTGCAAGGGCTTGAACTTAGGCATTTTAGCTCAAAGGGTTGATCAGAAATTTCCTACGTGGGGTCCACATAGTGGGTGGAACTGAAGGCTTCCCTATTTGGAGACGATCATTGAATGGCGGTGGAGTGGTGGCGAAAGCCCGTAGGAGATGGTCCGCAGGGAGTTATGTGCTAAGTTGAATTGGCGGATAAAAATGTAGCGGGATCCACAAGGTGGGAGGCCGAGGCAGGTATGCCATTTGAGATGGTGAAACACATGAGTAGTCCAAATGTGGAAACCCGCATACACAGACCTGTGAAGTTCAAAGCATTTTGGATTTTCGTTCAATTTCAAAACATGACGGCATGGTGCAGGTGTCTTCCCGCACATGCGGGCCCAAGGGAAGCGAAGGTAGTTGTTTTAAAGTTTGTCATTTGTGAGTTTGACAACAGTGGTGGACATTTTACGGGCCACAAGGGCATGATTTCCTTGGTTGAAGAACGACAGTGGGAGGTGGAAGTTCTGCATGGCTTTCTGAGGTGGATTCCAAAATATTTTTCAAGTTTTAAAACGTGGGTTTTGTTCGCCACTATGTTATCTAATTGGTTTTTGAGTCATTCTTTTCAGAATTTAACAACTTTTGTGAAAATCAAGAAAACTCTTAACATGAATGGCTTCAAAAAACTGACCTAGAAAGCCTGCCGAAGTCCGCAAAGGCACTGCAAATAATGAAACTCAAACGGTGACGAGATCCTGTAGGCGCGGAGGCAGCGGAAGTTGCAAGCTCTAACAAGTTTTCTAAAAGTCTAACGGTGAAAATGACCCATCGAAATTGCTATTTATAGAATTTTAAGCATTAAATGTTCATCACAAATGCTAGTACAATGGCGGCTAAGGTTGGTGGGTGCACAATTCAAAAGAATCGGTGGCGAGAACGGAGGGGTTTGCAAAGCGGACGACATTCATGCGTTAGTTGTTTGGTAAATCAACAAAAGAAGTGACAATAGAGGCCACGGGTCCTGCAAAGCAGGTAGACGTGTCCGCTTGGCTGCCCTAGGGACGAAGAAAGCGGGACAGAGTTCCGCATTGTGCGGCCTGCATGGGTGAACCCGCAAGGCGTGAAGGACATGTTTAAAGCTTGAAGGAAAATTGCCAAGGGAACTCTGCAGAGGCTAAAGACTTGGAATTTTTGAGGGTGGTGAAATTTGGTCGACACAAGATACTAACTCGAGGAATCCTTGACCACTTAGGACTCAAAATAGGGGGCATAAAAAATGAGGCAAAGGCCAAATGACCCGGTAAATAAAAAAGAGAGGGTCCTCATTCTAAACGAGGCGTGTGTGCTATAGGAACAATAGTACTCCCCCATTGCCATCATACAAAACCATTAAGAGCTCATAACCAAGAACATCTAGACAATGTGGAAGTGGCCCATAATAATAAACTAAAAACTATACAAGACTAAGAAATTATATTTGGGAGCATTGCTAGACCACAACTTGGTCCCTTGGGAACCAAGATAAGTTCATCACACTAGTAATACTATATAAAAAATTATTCAATATGTGGAGGTTTGTTTTCCAACAATCAATGCAAATTTAGTTTCAAATTCAAGTTTAAGTGGTTCTCCTTCACAAGATTCACTTTTTAGGGTGACTTATAAGTACTTGAATTTTCATAGGTGAAAATTTGGAGTTTGATGGTGACTGCCACCACTTGAAATGCCATTATGGCATAAATATGTTGATCATTTTTGACATCTAGATAGGCCTCCTTAACTTCTTTTCCATTTTCCCCTCTGCCTTTTTCATTTGTTTTGGCCCTTTAAATTTGGGTTTTCCCAACATTGGTGAAACCATTAGGCACACATAGGGGCCCTTGTGAAATTGTTATACGAAACATGCATTTGTTGCAATATAATAAATTTAGCTATAATGGTCTCATTTTTGTCATTACATTTGTGTTTGCCATGGTGATTTCATTTTTTCCATGTGCCAAGCAACAATTTTTCTTGAGCTTGTAGAAATGAAAATTGAAAGTTTGTGATAAGAACACCTCCCTTTGCCTATTTTATACCTCCATTGAACTTTTTTTAGGAGGATAAATAAAACATTTAATATACACATATAATCAAGGAAACGTGGGAAAACAACTAATTCACAACAAATCCTTTGTAAACGTAGTATGTTTCTCCCTTTCAGTATCTTCAAACCTTAGTAAGCATTCATCTTTCTATCTAGTATATGTAGCCAATTCTTTGCAATTCTCATTTTAGCATGCATACTCTCAAAAAAATCACAATATCTTAGCAAATTCTAGCTTTGTTTAGGATGGTTAATTTGTTAGTTCATGCACAAAAAGGTTCATAAATTGGTATCCTTTCAAAAACATTTTACTTGTAGAAGTGTGATAGATTTCTTCTTCAAATTAGCACTAGAACTACTCTGAACTAGAGACATGTAGTCAAATATTAGGATTTTCTTATGTTCTCCTTAGTTTTGTTAGAATTTTTTTATTATTAAAGGGTAAATAGGTTTCAATGGGCTCCAAAAACTTAGTTATATCTAGAAGTTAGTGAAACACTTGTTGACCAACAACAAAACATCAAACAACTAGACTAGGTTTTGATAGGGCCTAGAAACTTATACAATCTATCTAACCTACACAATGCCATTTCCTTTTCTTGCAATCTACACACACTTAGCTTGGGGACGAGATCCATTTATTTTTAGAAATACCTTTCTTCCTTTTTTGGACGATTGTCCAAGACACACCATTTCCAACTTCCTTCCATTGAGGAGAGAGAAGATAATCCTCACTCACCAACTCAACTAGAGTGTCCTTGTGCAAGGAAGAATGTCTAACTGAAGACGTCACATTTGCATTGAATTCACTTACTTAGAAGTAGCAAGAATCCTCACACAGTTCACTGCAATGGAAATATAAATATACATAAGAGAAGCTTGAATCAATTTTGAAGAACCTTCAATCGGCTTCAAAGGATACTTTCCAAAGTAAAGGATGAAAAAGGTATCAAAGTCATACCAATAGTAGGGGACACCACCATAGATGTCTAACCCACCATTGAGGAGACCAAATAAGGATCTTCATCCACTAGATATAAAAAGATAGTTGAAGTATCTACAATCAAATGCTCAGAGAGGGAATTCTTCCACCAAGTAGCTAATCCCATAGTCTTGTGGCAAGATTGGGGACACCCAAAAGTAAGATGTTTGATAGAAAAAACCTACCTATACCACTCATAATCAATAAGCTAAATCAACTACCTATCCCCCACTATCAAGACAACAAGCCTTGGAAATGTTAATGTCTACCAAGTACGAGCATAACTAGAATGGTTGATATTAGATGTTGTGGAATCTACCTTTAGAAAGTGGTCAATAGCATTGATTATGTCTTAAAAACATGAACAATCCTTTAAATGGAGAGGGAATTTAGGTAGCTCACCCAAGCTGACATAATATTGAGAGATTCAATCATAAGGTAGAAAGAAGGAAACCACGATTTACAAGAGAGGGAATGTTTGCCCCACATCCACCACTTGCCACTCTAAAACAACCTCCAAATCATCTAGGTACTAAAATCTAGCAATATAGAAGCACATAAAAGATAAATACATCTTGATTGATCCATCAGTGAGAAGCCTCCAAGGCACCCATTTATGTAGGTTTGAGAGGGAAGGCCAAAATGATTAAATCTGCACATCAAAATTTGAGACATAATAACCTTTGTAATCAATGAATTCCAAAAACAAAAACAATAGGGGAGGAATGTGAGCAAGGAAGGGTTGAACATTTCCATAATGGGAGAGGCGAGAAGAATCTAGAGCCTCATAGCTAGCGATGGTCGCATAAGACTGAATTGGATTTTCCCCATCCATGTCAACAACCATTGAGACATAACTAGGAACTACTGTGAAAATTCTATTGCAGTCATTGATTATTAATCTCCTATCTATATAGATTATTTGACTGCCAAAAATTAATTCACAACAAATATTGAAAAATAACACAACTGCAACTTCACAAATAAAACCACAAGAATAGAGAAGAAAATATGCAAAATAATAAACACAATATTTTTGGACAAATTGTCCTTGGAAAAACCTCAGAGGGAAAACCAGTTCAGTAGATGAGGAATTTTACTAAACTTCAGCAAATCAAGAGATACATAAATTGCTTTCTTCTTACTAGCATAGCTTCAACAATATTCTTCTCTGGAAATTATTCCCTCAATTTCTCTTGCTGAAATTCCACTATTGCTATCTCCAACGCTATCACTGTGCCCTTTCTATCACTACAAATATTTCTTAAGTGTGTGTTCTCCAAATGCCCATTGATCCCCTTTTATAATAATCTCATTGAAAAACCAATGGCCACTATTTAATCTCAATCAATGGCTAAGATTAACTAGACTCTAACAAACCCTAACTAACCAGTTTCTAGAAGTCTCTAGGGGAATCAATTAATCAATTAATTAAATATTCTTGGGTTTGGAGCCACCTATCCAAGCTACATAAATTAATAGCTACAACCCTACCATTAATGCATCTAGAAGTAGTAGTAATAGAGGGACCAAAGATGAGTGTGTTGTTCCCTCCCGTGTCCACTAGAGCCACCATCATAAGGGCATCAGTTGTTTGACGCATGCACAGGCCCTATGGTGCCATCAATCATAATGTCTTGGATATGAGCCATAGTAGCCACACAAGCAATAGGGGACCACGACAGGGAGAGTAATGACAAGGTGGATGGAAGGGTAGCATAAATGAGTGAAAGAGCCATTGCAGAAACGAGCGAGAGAGCCATTAAAAAAAATGTTTTGTTTTGTTAGAATTATTAGGATTATCAATGATTAGTAGTTTAAGAATTATATTTGAAGTTTGTTAATGGATTAAGCTAAGTATATTTATTTCATGCATTTTTCCTTTTATAAACCAAATCTAGGGAAAATACAAAAAACAAATCAATAAACTTATACAAATCAAAATGAAAACACATTACCAAATCAAATAAGCCAACCATTACATTGATATTGTAACTGCTAAAATTGAACGAAACAAAGAACTCTCTTTCAGCTCGTTTAAAAAAGCATTTCACATTGTATTTTTGATTATCAAAAGATTGAGAAGGATCCTTTCATGAAATCAGCCTCATATCTCTCCATTAATCATCCATACAAAAAATAAGATTCTTTTAGCACAACTAGCAACATCATTAACATTTGAATTTTTTTTGTAACACATATTGCTTCTTTGTAACATTCAACTCAAAGCATCAAATTAACTTATTTCAATCAACCACACAAATAACTAAATAGTGAAATGAATGTAATGACTCATCACACTTTCAACTCAACAACAATATTTATACAATCCTCAATCAAACCCATTCACTTTTTTGGCCAATATAGGGTCTCATTTAGAGTTCCCCTTTGTGAACTTCTTCTTTGAGTGCCTTAGAGACATGTTTCAAGTTTCTTTGTGAGTCTCTTGTTAAGTCTCTTTGCAGCTTGCTTTGTCTCATCCCCAAGAAGCTATGTATGCCCACTTTTGTGTACAATATGCCCATTTTGACACATATATAATTGGTGAACCCAACATGAAACACATTATTCTATTGTTTTCTCTTGTTCTTGCTAATCATGCTTGTATTCCCCTCCTCCAACATACTTGGATTTTATATTCTTGTTTGGTCTTCCTAAAAGATAGAATTTCCTACCAACTAGGAAGATATTTTTAGAAATTGTCCTTTGAGATTAGGGATGCTATCCCACTCCCTTGATTGATAATATATTCTTGTGACCAACTGTACACTTAACTTACCTCAAAACTTTCCCAAATCATGGAAGTGCACTATTTTTCATCTCTTGAGGATCCTACTAGATGGCCTAAAGTTGGTGTTATATAACCAAACACCACTCCTAAAGAATAATTGCATATCATTAGGAGGAGAAGTACATACAACTCCAAAAAAAATTAAAAATTAATGAATCATGAGACAAAATTTGGCTAATCTCATGCAAATATTCAAATTTAACTTAGAAACAAAGTGGACTAAGCCCACCTACCACCAACAAAAAAATCATAGTTAAATGGTAAACTAGTTGCCACCCCCACATTCAACCATACATTATTCCTCCTTACAATTAGTCAGTTTATGTACAAATCACATGCTTCCTACTTATGATATAGGTATGATAACTTATTAGAGCATCTTTAGGAATGTTATCTTTCTTAGAACTTTTACAAGAATACCAAAATAGAAAGGAGAAGGAGATCCTAATTCCTACACCAAGGCTTACATGATTGTTGTATGTGAATAGTCCCCTTGAGATGTTGTAGTGATAGATTTTTACTAAGACTTTGAAGGGAATAGATTTAGATTGGTTTTATAGGGTACTCAAAGCATATATCCACACACCAAAAAAACTAGTAGAGGAGTTCACTCAAGCCTTATTAGAGAGTTTTTTCATATCATATAGGAGCCTAGCAAATTAGTAAGATGTTTCTTCTCTCAATAGAGGTAGATTCTTTGTTCTTTAGCTAGTATTCCCCATGTGAATTCTTGAGAACTTTATGATCTCTTTCTTCACTTTCGAGACATAGAAATTTGAGAAGAGGTCCAAATATTCCTTTGTAGAAACTATCATGAAGCTTTATATTTCACCTTTTGGATTGACCAAGTAGTCATTTCTAGGGGAAATAAATATGACGCCAATTGAAAACTTATGGTCAACAAATATAAGAAAACTGATCTCTCACAAAACAAGGATAACACTATTAACCAAACCATGAATGTGAATGGTATTAATCCTCTTGAGTATAGGAAAATATAATATATAAAGACATAATATTCCACCATGTGATCATAACCCTAACCAATAATGTGTTTTTTACAAATGTAGGGAACATGACACATCAACATGTAGGGATTACAACAAGTTCATCTAATGTATCTCTAAAAATTAGTATAGTTATTCATCAACATTATTTTCCACCTTGAGGATACTGACCCTAATGAATCCTTCGATCATAACATGGTAGGCCTCACGAAGTTGGAAATAGACCAAGAGATTTATACCATTTATGGGTCTAAGTAAATTGGTACTAAACTTCATCCCTTTTGACCATATGATTTGATATGGGAGTCAAATAAGATGTTTGCCCACATTTCTTTCTATATCTTCTTAGGATCCCCTACTCACAATAATGCTCTTTTTTAATCCTTACACATGGGTCATTTGGATAATGTTACCTCACCCTCTCAATTATTGTTTAATCATGTTGACCTTGATTTACATTTTCCTAGTTCCAAACTTAAGGACTAGTCTTATATTATGATGTCTTATAAATTACTTTTGATAATGATATTGTTGTAAGAGTAAATCTCATGATTTATTTATAGGTTTGGGTGTATAATAATATGTCAAACATGCCATGCATGATGATGGGGCTATAATAAATATATTGACTCTTTCCTTTCTCCATAGAATTGTGTATGATGAGTCTTATGTTTTCTATACCAACAATACCCTTAGAGGCTGTGACAACTTGAAGACCACTTCCATTGGGGATATTATTTTTCTTGCAACCTTAGGGCCTAAAATAACTCCTACAAAGTTTTTTTATCATACATAAGGAGACTAGATACAACATGATCCTAGGATGGCCTTGGATTTATAGAACAAAGGCTACCCCTTGCCCTCTTTTAGGAGGTTCCTTTACTCTACTTAGGTAAAGTTCATGTTGCTAGGGGGGTCTTAATTTTTCCCATGTCTATGGAGCTAAGAAGGATAAAAATAAATCCAAGTCTACCTTAACCAATTATTATTTGAACCATGATAGAAATTGGACCTATAGCCAAAGACAAGAAATTTGAGACTCCTAAGAAGATTCTAAAAGTGCTTCCCCTATCTCTATTAGGACTAGTGTGGATATTGCCAAATTGTTGCATGATCAATCTATCATTTTCCCTTTTAATCCTTATTTAGTTGGAACATATGTGCTTGAAAATATTGCCTCTAATCTTATTATTGAGACTGTTGGAATTGTTGCCTCAATCTCACAGGCTGGAACTTCTGGAAGAGCAAAGTCGGTGTGACATTTCTTTGGTCTGGCCGACTGGTAGTTTGGGAACCTTGTGAAATATTCTGGTCACTGTGACCCTGCAGAAGTCTTGCCGAACGCTTTGAAGTCTATCGCTATGACTTAAAGCAGTCGTTGTAACTTCTCATCGTGAGGAGATCTCTGGCCGACAGGCCATTCAATCAGGCGTCGGGGAGACTCATAGCGACCAGGGGCTTCAGAGTGACTTTCAACACTCGGGAAGAAGTCCCAGCGACATTGGAAGGTCTTGCCGATAGGGATACGTATTGAAGTCATTGGGTTAACCTATGGCGGCTTGGTGAGAAGTCTTACCGAAAGTAACATGTCTCGGTGACAGTGTTGGAGCTTTCGGGGAAATCCTTGGGTGATCAGTAAGAAGTCTTACCAATAGTGATATGTCTCACCGACTCGGAGTAACTTAAGGATCTCGGTGAGAGTCTCAGCGATGAAGGATTCTCTTGGTGACAATGTAACTCTTGAAGACATCAGGGAGACCCTTGGCCGAAAGAATTGTTTCGATATGATGTCTCATCGAATATCGGAAGTATCGTTGACATCACGTGGGGTCATTGGTTCGGTGTGACTCTTGGCTAACAGTGGTTTCGGGATAACATGAAAGCCTTGGTAAGAATTCTTGCCGAAGGTTGATTCTTTTGCCGACAGTGGAACACATCGGTATGACTTGAAGGCTTCGGTATGAAGTCTTGGCCAAAGCAGTAAGCCAAAGCAGTAAGTCTGGCCAACAAGATTGAATCGGGGTGACTTGGAACTTGTGGGGTGATGTCTTGGCGAAGGGTATTTGTCTTGCCGATAGGAATGTGATGGACGTCAAAAGTTTCGGTATGACCTTTGCCTAAGTCTTGCCGACAGTGTCATCGGTATAACATAAAGGGATCGACATGATCTCTCAGTGAATGACTAAAGTCTTAGCGACTAAGGAACACTTCAGAATGACTTATGAGCTCGGTGTGATGTCTCATCGAATGGCAATTGTCTCGCCGATGAGAATGCTGAGTTCGGTATAACATGAAGCTCGTTGTGATGTCTTGGTGAAAGACGATAGTCTTTCCGAAGAGAACACTCATGTCTATATGACTTGGAGACTTTGTTATAACCTCTTGGCATCAGTTGGATGTCTTAGCGATAGCGTTGGTGGATGAGTTCAACTGGAGGTCGGTGAGAGCTCTCGTTGATCATGCCGACAAGGAGACTCTTGCTGATAGATGGATGCCAATTGGATTTTAGCATGACTTGGAGGCTCGATGTGATCTCCTGGCAATAGCGATAGTCTCACCGATGTGCTTGCTGAGGTCAATGTAACTTGTAAGCTCGGTGGAACCTCTTGCTGATGGAGAGGACTCTTGGCGACAATGTGTAAATGGGTCTTGTGGCATCGGGGAGACACTTCTTGTGTCTCACTGACATGAGACACAAGTTGATTGCTTTTGACCGAGTGAAGATTGTTCGATGTGGTGCGATGATGATAAATCCAAGAAAGCAGAAGTGAACCATTTGCTGTGAAACCGTTGTGACCGTTTCTGTGTGGAAAAATGAAAACTCTGCACGAGGAAGTTAAAACAGCTTCGGTAGGATGATGATGCTAAGCTGGAGTTTTCTTTCTGACAGTTGAGAACGAATGTATACATGAATGCATTGGTCATTCTGAAAACAAGAGGGAGCCGAGCATATGATAGGAGTCTGAGAACTGAGAGGCTAGCTGAAAGGCCGAGGTCATGAGGCCGAAAGGAAGGTTGATCTATTGCTACCAGTTGTATCCAGATAAACAAGATGTAATCTCTGAAAAGGCTAAGAGCCTGAAGTTGTATTGTAACCATTTTGTTGCTGCATAATACAATGGCTCGATCTTTGGAGTGTGGGGTTTTTTATCCGAAAGGATTTTCCCCACGTATATCTTTGTGTTCTGGTTTTTTGTTTCATCTTTCATGTCTGTTGGTTCGTATAGTAGAATCTGTTAATGCTTGCTATTGAATTTACATGTGTTTCTCTCAGATGGATCAATGTGGGAAATAAACTGTGTCTGTTCCGCATTTGGACATAGTTGTATGTGTCTTTGAGGAAACCTAATCGAAATGAAAGTTATCGAAGGCACTATTGTTTGGAGTTTTCACTAGATGCACTCCTAGATTTCCTTACAAGTGGTATCAGAGCCTTCTTTTGGTTGTTGGTTCTGGGTATTTCTCCTATGAAGATTTCTTAGCTTGATAGGCTGGAAGAAATATGGAGAAATGGACTGATGTATTGATCCTTTGGTGAGTGGAAGCCTTGTGGTATTCTGAGACAGCATGCAACTTGAAGGATGGTTAAGATGGAAAAGGGAGTTGATCATGTTGTGATCTGTGTCTCCTAGCTGGTAGAGGTATAACCTTGGAGTATGAGGTGGATTTTCCTACTCTATGGATGTGTAGCAGTAAAGCTTTCATATTGGTGTCTGTGGGATAGGCTCCTGGGTGATATGGAGAAGCCTAGATTGTTTCTCAGTCATGGAAGAGAGTGCTTATGCTAGGTGGTGGTTCCTGGTGTTGGAAAGCACTGTTTCCTGTTAACCTCGAATGCTTGAAGGCTATGGAGTTAATCATTAGATGATTTGCAAGCTTCTGAAATAGCCTTTCTCTCTTTCTTAGATGCATGTATATGGTGGTGGTT
The DNA here is from genome assembly GCA_007258455.2 of Sequoia sempervirens. NCBI lineage: Eukaryota > Viridiplantae > Streptophyta > Pinopsida > Cupressales > Cupressaceae > Sequoia > Sequoia sempervirens. The sequence goes on from VDFB02051130.1 coordinate 93,812, forward strand.
TAAAGTTGGCCTGAAAGGGGCCTGGATTCTCTTGAACTGTTGTTTTCTTTCTAAGGATAATTTGTACTTGCATGGCTCTGTGGTTTTGCAGGTTTTACACGGTTAAGCAAAACTTGTGTTCTTGTGGAGTTGCTGTTAAGCTATTGTCTAGACACTGGCCTTTTGGGGTGTTGTTGGATGAGATAGTTGCAGGTCTGCATGCATGCTTGGTGCATGGTTTTGAGGAGGTATGACTCTTTCTCTGCATGGGAGTGCTGGTAAGTATTTTGTCACTCAACATTATTGTGGGTTCCTTGATTATGGTGCTCGTTGTGGACATGATTGGAAAATCAGATCTGGCATGATTTGGTGTTTGAGTCATGTTGTCTACGTGGTTATTCTCTTTGATATCTCAGTGTTGTAGTTTTCAATGTGATAACAGGTTTGCATGTTCGATATTTTTGATCTACGAGTTATGTGGTTGGTGGATTAGCTACCCATTGGCTGCAGTGAGATAACTTGGATGTGGATTGTCTTTATCCATGAGGTTGATTCATTGGTGGTGCATATTTGTTAGCTGGCCTTGTCTGTGGTCACTTGTGCATTGGTGTGATTGCTTTGAGATGAGAGGATGGATATTATTGAGTACCTGAATAGTCAGTTATGGGAACTTGAAACAGTTGGTCATGATGCTTGGAGAGCTTGGGTGTCACATTTCAGTGGGAGCTCTTGCAGTGATTGTGGATTCATCACATGGTGGTGAATGGTCTTCTTTAATGTTGCAGAAGGGTTCTTACGCTTTTGCTTTTGCATGGACATTATTTGAAGATGTGCAACATCTTGGAACCATGGAGGACGCTTGGAGTCTTTGGCTAAGGTGTTGGTGGTTCTTGACAGGTGATGTTGTTCTTAAGTCTATTTGCTTTATGTCATGGTATACTCTTGTTTGTGCACTGGAGTTTTGGCATTGTGCATTGTACTTGAGAAAATGGTGGATTCATTTGAAGCATGGTATCTCCTATGGGGATGTGTAGATCATGGTGTCATGATAAGTTCCTGATTCAGATGTTTGGAGTTTTGACAGTGGTCTGGTAATTCTTTGTGTATTGGGTGCTCTTGATTACTTTCTTGATACTTCGTGATAGTGCAGTAATGTAGTTGAAGTTTAGCATGAGATAATCAGTTGCTAGTACTCATGGATACATGAAGAATAAGGTGAGGCTGTCCTTCTCTTATGAGAGATGTGTTGCTGCTTGTTACTCTTGTTTAAGTTTTTTAGCAGAAAGTTCAAGAAGCCTACACCTAGGTTGAACGTGAGTTCAATAAGAGATCTATGAGGAGATTACTCTTGGATTAGTCATGATGCCTTATATATCTTGAAGGAGTTTTCTTGTTCCCACTCTTGGTCTGCTCGACAGTTTATCTGAAAGGTATTTGGCCCATTATATATTTTTTTTCAGATGTGTTTTATTAGGTTCACTTTCATGATATGGATCTTGAACTACTGTTTAACATTTGGTTCTGGAGGATTCATAGTGGAAGGTGTATAGTTTGTTTTATCTCCTTGAGATTTTTTATTATGTCATTTACTGATGAGAATTGGTAGGAGATGATGTATGGGCTGATTTCCTGAAATGGGAAATGTTCTAGCTTGATCTTCTTTGAGATGCTTAAATCCATGTTGGTTTTGAAGTTGGTTTGATCTTGGTGATTGAACAAATGGATGTTGTTAATGACTTATTTTGGGATGTGAAGAAGATCATTCTTGACACAGCTGGCTATTAGAAGTGTATGTAGGAGGTTGTTCTACAAGAAGATGATTTGCAAAATTTCTCTTTGTGGCCGTGAAGGTTTGTGGTGAGAGAAATGTCTCTTGTAGCAGTTTGTTGCAGGTTGTGCATATCATTGTGGATTTTTCCTTAGTACTACAGGGTTATATTTTCTATGTGCTGAAGTTTACTAATGGTGATACCTTTGAGGTATGTGGGATTGGATGGAATAGCACGAGCTGTGGGTGCTAGTTTCAGTCGCGTGGGTTTATTAGTTGGATGGAAGCAGTCAGTTTGATTGTTGTTCTAACTGGTGTTGTCTATTTTGTTTCTGGATAATGACTTCACTGTTGTGTTCTGATTGAAGCTTTGAAGTTGATATTGATTTTGTATAGCGTTTGAGCATAGTGAAGTGGTAGCAGTATCTTGTTGTAGATATCACTGGGATATTTTGCTTGTGTTCGTTGGAATGGGGCTTATTCACCTTGGCGATGTATCTTTATTCCACATGTGGAAGATGATAGGATTGTTGTTTGAATGGTGGACATCTTGGATGTTGGAGCAAAATTCTTGATGGAACATGAGAGCATGTTGAAATCTATGTGGTTTCCTGGAGGGCTGTGATCGATTATTTTGCTGGATAGTGAGTTGCAGTTGGATGCCTAGTCTTTGTTGCAAATTGTCTAATGGACTGTTATCTATGGAATCATGTTGATTGGGTGTCTTGAGTATTGCAGGGTTTGAACTGATGGAGCTAGTGTGGTCTTAGTTCTTGGTTGCTTTGGAGGTGCCTGTGTGATCTTCGTCAAGTGGGAGATTGTTGGAATTGTTGCCTCAATCTCACAGGTTGGAACTTCTGGAAGAGAAAAGTCGGTGTGACATTTCTTTGGTCTGGCCAACTGGCAGTTTGGGAACCTTGTGAAATATTCTGGTCGCTGTGACCCTGCAGAAGTCTTTCTGAATGCTTTGAAGTCTATCGCTGTGACTTAAAGCAGTCGTTGTAACTTCTCACCGCGAGGAGATCTCTGGCTGACAAGCCATTCAATTAGGCGTTAGGGAGACTCATAGCGACCAGGGGCTTCAGAGTGACTTTCAACACTTGGGAAGAAGTCCCAGCGACATTGGAAGGTCTTGCCGACAGGGATACGTATTGAAGTCGTCAGGTTAACCTATGGCGGCTTGGTGAGAAGTCTTACCAAAAGTAACATGTCTCGGCGACAGTGTTGGAGCTTTCGGGGAAATCCTTGGGTGATCGATAAGAAGTCTTACTGATAGTGATATGTCTCACCGACTCAGAGTAACTTAAGGATCTCGGTGAGAAGTCTCAGGGATGAAGGATTGTCTTGGCGACAATGTAACTCTTGAAGACAACGGGGAGACCCTTGGCCGAAAGACTTGTTTCGATATGATGTCTCATCGAATATCGAAAGTCTCGCCGACAACATGTGGGGTCACTGGTTCGGTGTGAGTCTTGGCGAACAGTGGTTTCAGGATAACATGAAAGCCTCGGTAAGAAGTCTTGCCGAAGGTTGATTCTCTCGCCGACAGTGGAACACATCGGTATGACTTGAAGGCTTCGGTATGAAGTCTTGGCAAAAGCAGTAAGTCTGGCTGACAAGATTGAATCAGGGTGACTTGGAACTTGCGGGGTGATGTCTTGGTGAAGGGTATTTGTCTTGCCAATAGGAATGTGATGGACGTCAGAAGTTTCGGTATGACCTTTGCCTAAGTCTTTCCAACAGTGTCATCGGTATAACATAAAGGGCTCGACATGATCTCTCAACGAATGACTAAAGTCTTGGCAACTAAGGAACACTTCAGAATGACTTATGAGCTCAGTGTGATGTCTCATCAAATGGCGATTGTCTCACCGATGAGAATGCTGAGTTCAGTATAACATGAAGTTCGGTATAATATGCTGATGGAAGACAAAGGAAAAGGGTGATTTTTTAGGAGAAAACAACAAGATCAAGTAAGTACATTAGGAAAATTCAATGCCTTTTTTGACTTGAGAGATCAATATTAGTATAATTCTAATGATTTAGTAGATCAACTACTCAAAAGGAGACAAATAAAAATTGATGAGTATGATGTGAGAAGAAACTATGTTGTGATGGGTAAAATAGGTATGAGTCGATTTGAAGATATAGATACCATAAGATATGGCATGCCTGACCAAGATTTAGGTGTCCACCGAGTTGAATAGCATAACCTTCATCTATTGGCTCCCAAATATCCTAGTTTGACTGGACTTTCCACTATGTTGATAAATAAATATAGAATAAAACTGACATAATTTGGGATGAATAATTGGAACTGATTGATTAGATTAGGAGGAGAAGACAAGCTCTTCAAGTTAAAATCAATTAGCTCACTCTAGCTTGTGCTCAAGTTGATCAACAATACATAGGTAATCATCACAATGCACTTAACATTCATAATCATCAAGTGCACAACAAGCGAAAAAGCCAACATGACCTACAACAAAAAAAATGTAGGAAATAATGTGGGGGAAAACCCTAGGAGACAAGCTCAGAGGTTTACACCATTTTAGAAGCCTTTAAAAGCTAAAAGGTATAGTCAAATTAACTTCTTTGACATTCCCAATTACCCAAATCCAATCCCAAGTGATATCAAGGGGAATATTCCAAAATTTAAGGCAACAATGCAATGTCAGGGGAGGAGCACCTAAGATATTTCATCAAGATCATTGATGAGTGTGAAATTGAAGATGAGGATGTGATGATGAAGTTGTTTGTGCATTCTTTAGAGGAGAGTTCTGGAGAGTGGTTCAAGAATCTTCTTGAAATTAATATTTCTTCTTGGGAGAAATTTGTGTTGGTGTAAATAGGTGTTTTTACCTATTTAGGTCCTATTAACATTGTTAAGTCCACTTAGGTCCTAGTTACTTTTTCTAGAAGTCTTAGCTTTCTAGAAAAGATCTTATCATATCCTATCTAGTTGAATTATATTTAATTATTGTGTCATAGTTTATTTAATGTTAATTCATGTCATTTAATTATGACACACTCATTTAATGTTGGTACATCATCACACCTTGCCTATATAAGCAAGGCTTCATATATACATTGTAACTATGAACAACAATGGAGTTCATTTTGGCATTCTTGCATCCATAATCATAGCATGATATTTTTTCCATGTCTCTTGTGGAAGTTATTTTGTCTTGTAGGTGGTCCTGAAGTGTTGAAGAGTTCACCATAAACTCCTACATGGTATCAAAGCTTTAGTGTTGTAGACTTCTTCCCAAATCTAAGGGACCAATCTTGATGTGATTTTTTTGTTGGGTGTGAGTTGGGGTTTTTTGGACCTATCTATTGAATCCAAGGTGTCAGAGAAATTCAGGTTTGGATTTTATTTCATCAAATTTTGTAATGAAATAACTTGCACAACAAAAGAAGATGATATGAAATATGTTGCAAATACTCGATAATAACTGAGAATAACAAGCCACTTTGAGGGGGAAAACCTCCAAATATCTCCAATGAGAAAACAATTCACAATATGATCATGAAATAAGACTCACAACCTCCTATATATACCTATTTATGCCTAGGATATTACCTAGGCCAACTTAGACACCACTATATAAGCCCTAGGCTGACCTAACCAACTAAATAATAATATAATAATGATAACATGACTTAATTAGGAGTTAAGATATCTCCAATCTGACTTTTCATAACCCGATGTACACCAATATTAAGGGCGTAGCATGCCCCCCCTCTTCAAAGAAGCATTTTCCTCAATGCTAATCAAGTTTGGATTATTTTGAATGAACTCCTCATCCTCCCATGTGGCATCTTCAACTAGTAAATTCTTCTATTGGATGAGATACTCAGTGAGATTTCTATTCCTCAGCTTCTTTGTGCATGTTTGACAAATGCACTCTAGTTCCAAAATGATTCTTCCTTCTTCAACGAGCTCTGGTAGTGTTGTTTGAGTTGGAATATTATGCCCAATTACCTTCTTCAAACAAGAAACATGAAAAATTGGATGTATCTTTGTTGTTGGTGGCAACTCTAGCTTGTAGGAAACACTACCAATCTTTTGCATGATTTGGTATGGCCCATAATACTATGGAGACAACTAATTATTCTTTTTTTGTTGCTTCAGTGAGATTTTCTTATAAGGCTGCAATATCAAGAAGACCCAATCCCCAACTTCAAAACTTCTTTCACTACGATGTTGGTCTGCCTGTTGTTTCATTCAATTTTGTGCCATGGCTAAATTCTCATTGAGTCCTGAAAGTACCTGTTGTTCATGAAGCAAGTGGTCCTCTATTTCCTAAACTCTTGGTAACACCTTTAATGATGATGTGATGGAAGATATGATATCTATAAAGTGCCAAAAATGGAGAATTTTTTTTATGAGCTATGAAAAGAAGTGTTATACCACCTTTCTACAAGTGGTAGCCAATCTACCAATTGAGGCTATTTCTTTGAAGTGAAACAACATAGATATCCTTCCAAAAACTTATTAACAACCTCAGTTTTCCCATCTGATTGAAGGTGGTATGAAGAGCTATGAGCCAATTGAGTACCCAAACATGAGAATAAATCTTTCCAAAAGTGACTAGTGAAGATAGGATCACAATCACTAACAATAAGCTTAGGTGTACCATTTAGCTTTTGGATATTCTCCAAAAAATATTTTTCCACTGCACTTGCTGTAAAAAGGATGTGATAATGCAATGAAATGTGCATATTTATTGAGGCGATCAACTACTACTATGATGAAATTATGACCTTTAAATTTGGGAATCCCTATGATGAATTCCATGGATACCTCTTCCCAACGTTGACTAGGAATAGATAAGGGCTGCAAGAGACCTAGTGTCTTAATTGTCTCCCTTTTATTCCTTTGACAAACCAAACATTCAGCCACAAATTTTTGAACATCACCTTTTAGCCCTTCCCAAAAAAAATCTTGCTTGACTTGATGATATGTCTTCAAAAATCTTGAATGACCACCCACTGGAGACTCATGCAGCTCTGTGAGAATCTTGTGTTTAAGAGTGGAATTCTTGTAGAGATACAAATGCTCTTTATACCAAAGAGTATCTCCCTTCCAACAAAACTTATCAGAACTACTACAATCTCTTTTTAATTGTTGGATGAGATTACTTGTCGCAACATCATTTTGCCACTCTACTTTGTTTTCCTCCACCCAATTTTCTTGTAATATTGAAAGGGCACACAATAAGGCTTCATCTTTCTCATCCTTCCTTGAAAGTGCATTTGCTACAATATTTTCCTTCCCTTTCTTATATACAATCTCAAAGTCATATCCTAACATCTTAGTGACCCATTTTTGTTGCTCTTCAGAAGATAGTCTTTGTTCCAAAAAATATTTTAGGCTACCATGATCTGTCTTAACCTTGAAGTGTCTACCCATTAGATAAGGCCTCCATTGTTTAACTACATGAAGGATTGCTAGCATTTCCTTCTCATAAATAGGTTTTAGCTGATTCTTACCCTTTAATTAACGACTCTCAAAAGCAATTGGTTGACCTTCTTGCATGAGAACTACTCCTATCCCATTTCTAAAAGCATCACATTCCAAAATGAATTCCTTAGTGAAGTTAGGAGTGGCAAGCATTGGATTTGTACACATAGCCTCCTTCAATCTCTCAAATGTTGTATTAGCGGACTCATTCCAATGAAAAGAATCCTTCTTCAATAGAGTGGTGAGGGGTGCTTCTATATGACCATAATTCTTCACAAATCTTTTGTAGTACCCTGTCAATCCCAAGAAACCCCTCAGTTTCTTAATGGTTTTTGGAATAGGCCATTCCATGATAGCCTTAATTTTGTTAGGGTCCACCTTTACTCCATGTGAAACTATGTGTCCCAAATACTCCACCTCCTTAAGGCCAAAAGCAAACTTGGGTGGCTTAGCGTAGAGTTGATGATCTTCAAGTATTTGTAATGCTTGATCCACATGCTGCAAATGTTCTTCCCAAATCTTTCTATAAATCAATATATCATCAAAGAACACCAACACAAAATTTCTCAAGAACTTCTTAAAAATGGAATTCATCAAACTTTGGAATGTAGATGGTGCATTGGTAAGACCGAATGGCATCACCAAAAATTCATAATGAACCTCATGAGTTCGAAATGTTGTCTTACAAATATATTCCTCAATCCAAATTTAGTGATAACCAGATCTGAGATCTAACTTGGTAAAATGCATAGCTCCATTCAATTCATCTAGAAAATCATCAATGACTGGAATAGGAAACTTATCTTTAATGGTGTACATGTTGAGCACTCTATAATTTGGAAACATGTGCCAAGTTTCATCCTTCTTACGTACCATTAGCATAGGCGAGGAGTAAGCACTTTGGGTATGCCTGGTAATTCTTTCCTCTAGCATCTCCTCAACATTTTTTTCTATCTCACTCTTTTGTATGTGTGGGTATATGTAAGGCATGATGTTCGGTGGTTGGATCCCTAGAACTAACTATATGGCATGATCATGATCCCACTGAGGAGGAAGTCCTTTAGGCATATCTCGAAGAACAATTAAGTGACGATCAATTATAGCTTGTAAATTTGGATGAGTAGGAGCATTAGATTGAGAGACTTCTAATGAACATAGCTGGGCCACAAATTCATCCACTCCTTTCTTAAGAAAATTTTGCATTTGATGAGATCTTACCATCTGTGGGGACTTTTCCTTCAACCCCCTTAGCTATACAACCCTTCCTTCTGATTGAAATCTCATGAATAGTTCTTGGAAGTTCATCTCAATTTTTCCCAATGTAGTAAGCCATTGTAATCCCAAAACAATATCTGTTGCACCCATGGATGTCACATACATTAGGGTATCAAGTTGATAATTTCCCATGGATAATTTAATGCTATTAAAATTCCCTGAACAACTAACTGTACCACCATCTGCAATCAAAACCTGAAACTCTGGAGCTAGATATATAAAACAATTTAGATGAGTTGCTAACTTTTTGTTGATGAAATTATGAGTGCTACCTGAGTCAATCAACACTATTAATTTCTACTTCTTTAAGAACCCCACTACCTTGAGAGTTTGTGGAGCACTGAAACCTGAGAGTGCATGACAAGAAATGATTGGTTGAGAATCATGTGATTCCTGATTTGACTCCCTTTCATCCTCTAATATGGGTTCCTCCTCTTCTTCCTCACTTGGAACTTCAATATAGAACAATTTCTTTTCACTACATTTATGTCCTTGACTGTATTTGCTATCAAAATTGAAACACAACCCTTTTTCTCTTTTCTCCTCAATTTGCTGTGGAGTCAACCTAGTAGGTTGGGGAAGAGAATGTGTTGAATATCCTTTCTCTCTTGTCACATTAGCCCCTTGCTTCTTAGGAATCAAATACTTCTCCTCTACCTTGCGTGCTAATATAAAATACTCATTTATAGAGCTAGGACTAAACATGCGTACCTCATGTTGAATGTGATTCTTGAGACCCCCCAAGAATAAATCATTCAATTTCTCCTCTGTAATTGTATCCACTCTTAATGATAGATTTTGGAATTGCTGAATATAATCCTTAACTGATCCTATTTGTTGAAGTTTAGCAAGTTGGCTGAAGAAATTTTCTGTCACACTATTGCTATATTGTGCTTGTAGTTCCTCCATAAAAATTGACCATGAGACGGTGAGACCATTTTTCCTTTGATGAGTACAAAGCCAATGATACCAAATGGATTGATCTGGTTCTAGATATAGGGAAGCCATCATGACCTTTTATCCATTTGGGATTTGATGTACTTCAAAAAAATTCTCCATTTGGTTTATCCATGTTAGAGGATCCTTGCCATCGAACTTGCGCATATCCACCTTTGGAAACACATTCCTAGATACCATAGGAGTATTAAAACTTGTGTCAATGTCAGCTGACCTAGAAGTTTCACCTTGGTTGCTTGAGAACTCCTTTCTTGGTTCATTCATATAGGCGCTTAACATGCTTTGTATATCCAATATATCTCCTCTTAGGTCATACATATCCATCTTCATTGACTAGAAAATGTCTTCCTTGACCTTACTGATTTTCTCATTAGGAGTAATATCCTCTATTGTTACCCCATCCTTATTAGGAGTCTTCCCCAGAGTGACAACATTCTTTTTGCCCCTTGTTGCAGGCCCCGTCATGATGGGAACCAATAATTTTAAAATAAATCATAAAAATGAAACTTAAATTCTCTGAAATTTTTTCTATAACTTACTAGGGCCAAAATACCTCTCACCTAGAAAAATCTCCAAGAAATAAGTAGATTTGCAGCCTTGAGAGTGATATTTGTGGAAAACTTAATTTTTTAATAACTTTCTTATTTATGCTCCAATTTATCCAAATTTTTAATTGTAATCTCCTTTAGTATGTATACAAAAACCCAATAAAAATTATGCTCCAATTAGACAAGATGTAAGAGATATGTAGATTCCAAATAAATTGTGTAGAAACCCTAATTCTTCTATAATTCACTCAATTCTGCTCCAATTCCTTTGAAATCTATACTATAGCTTCTTTAATATTTTCTTCAAAAACCCTTTAAAAATAAAGAAAAAATTCACCAAAATATGAAATATATGCTCTTCCCAAAATCGCCTCCAATATTGAGAAAAAAAACCTTACCTCTATGGTGCCAAGATCATGCTTTGATACCACTTGTGATGAAATAAATTGCACAATAGAAGAAGATGATATGAAATATGCTGAAAAGACTTGATAATAACTGAGAATAATAAGCCACTTTGAGGGGGAAAACCTCCAAATATCTCCAATGAGAACACAATTCACAATCTGATGATGAAATAAGACTCACAACCTCCTATATATGCCTATTTATGCCTAGGATATCGCCTAGGCCAAATTAGACACCACTATATAAGCCCTAGGCCGACCTAACCAACTAAATAATAATATTATAATGATAACATGACTTAATTAGGAGATAAGATAGCCACAAGCCAACTATTCATAACCCAATTTACACCAATATTAAGGGTGTAGCAAATTTCATAATATATTGTCTAATTTACAAGGGTTTCAAGTTGGTTAAAGGTTACCAGATCTAGGAGGTAGCTAAATTTTTGGATCATTTTCAACCAAAAGTGCCCTTGCAATTGAGTCTGGAAGGCCCAAAAACCCCAAAATTGACTATCAAATCATCAAAATTTGAGCACTTGACTCAACGCTTGAAGATAAATTTTCACTTATTCAATTGTACAACCGACCATACAATCTAGATGGTCGTATGATCTCTATCGCTATTGTGTCATACTTGGCATCATAGAAAAATAATATTCATAGTAGGTAAAATTTTTGTAGGTGATTCAGATTTCACTAAAGTTTTTTCTGAAAAGTTTTAATTTAAAAATCAAATAAAAAATAATAATTCTACAGAGTATGTTGTAGACCTTCACGGTCTGCAGAGTCCCATGGGTAGCAATACACCAACCATGTGGCTTGTGGAAACATGACCACACCAACTGTAGACCACCTTACTCGCCCACAATAGACCCTACCTAGCAATGCCCATCAAAGTTAAACCGTTAGTCAACGAATATTCTGTGATTCCACTGAAGATTACTTCACCCACCACAAAGAGAATATTCTGTTACAGAGCATATTCAGGTGACCAAGAGAATATTCCATTTTTATTGTCAACATACCATCAAATTTAGGCCCATTATCTATTGATGTCAGCACTATGTTAGCAGGGCCTAGGAAATTTCTCCCCCCTCTCCAATGTAATTTTCAAACGCCCATAACTTGGTCATACAAACTCCTTTTTCAATGCATTTTTTAAATTTGGGGTAGAATTTTGTGCTCTTTGTAGTAGTGCAGTTGGTTTTTGATTTTGATGCCTGGTTTTCTAGAAATTTGAGATTCTCATAGGTGTTGTTGAGCCATTCTCATTTTCAAAACATTTGGGGCTTCGTTCTTGCTCCTACGGTAACATTTTTGGGTAATTTTTTTTTAAAGTGCATATTTTTCATGTACTTTCTATTGGTGTAATAAGATTTATCATCTTGTGTAAAAAAATTCCTTGAGCTTGTGGCCAAATTTGACATCTGTAAGCACTAAGATCAAAGTCCACTTCGTTGTTGTTGGCAAGTGGCACTTGTAATCACACTAAATATAAAGTGCCAAATCATATATTGTTAGGGGGTTTCTTGATTGAGTGAATTTGGGGGGGGTAATCTTGTAGTAGTTGGTTGCTTTTTTTTGCTTGGTTTGTGTTCTTGCAATGGGGAAATCTTAAATTGAACTCTTAACTCCATATGATTATACTTCATGGAGAAAATCAAAATGGAATTATCTCATGAAGAAAGGTTTAAATTTTAATAGGTCATCTAAAAGAAACCATTCTTAAACCTATTGATTCTAAATAAGTGGCTAAATGTGAGCTTGATCATGAAAAAACACTTGGATTCATATGTTCATTAGTCTAATTTGATTTATAATTTCATGTTGAATCATGCAAAACACCTAAAAAGGCTTGGGAGATTTTTGAGAAATTGTATGGTAAAACTAATAAGATAAGGGGATATCAGATTGATAATGATTTGCTGAATCTTGATCCTAATTTTTTTTACCACATCCAAGACTACATCTCCAAGATCAAACAACTAAGAAAACATCTGAAAGATTATAACATTGATAAAGAGGATTTATAATTTATTTTGAATGTGTTATCAAAGCTTGATCCTGAGTATTCAATGTTTGTTTCTGGCTTTCATACCCATCAAATTTCTATGGGATCATCATATGTTGATCCTAAGTTTGATTAATTTTCAAATCTAATAATCCAAGAGGAAGCGAAGTTAATGCAAATGAGTCTAATCAAGTCTTCCAAGTTCGAAGCATTGTTGGCAAGTGAGTCAAAGGTACCAAAAGAACAAGGGAATCCTGAAAAGAAGCAAAAGAAGAAAGAGCAAGGCACATAAGGAATCAAAATCCACTCCCTCAAAAGGAGAATCATCTAAGAAGAAGAGGTCTACATTTTCATATTATAAAGAAATCAAGGCATGATGAACATCAATGTTATTTGAAATTTATTGATGAGTTGAAGCATCTTCTTAAGAAGGATCAAATTAATTCTTCTTCATCCAAGGGTTTATCATATTATTCTTGATTAAAGTACGATAAACTCAAGGGACATGCACTTGTTGCACTTGCATATTCTAAGAAAGAGATGTGGTTACTCGATTCAAGAGCCTCACATCACATGGCTTCATCAAAGAGTATGTTTGCTTCATTTGAGACTTGTTCATCACCACCAATCCTAATGGATAACAAAAAATATGTGTGTGTTTGTGTGAAGGGATCAGTTTACATGGATGATTGATAATTTAATGATGTTCTTTGTGTGTCTTCATCATCAACCAATATCCTTTCTATCTATCAAATCAAACATGGTGGAGCAGGTAGGAGTGTCGATTTCACACCAAATTTTGTCATAACCAATCTCATAACTACACCTCGTATTTTTCTCCTAATGATTCAAAAAATGTTCACATTGACGAATCTTGTGTGGACACTTTTGAGGAGATTCAGTATGGTCATTTGAATCTTGGTATACTTTCATCTTCTGAGGATCAAGTGACATGTGTTGATATTCCATATCCTTCATCTACTATTGTGTATGATGATGCTTGTGATTCCATACATTTGACTCCTTGTAATTCAGTGCAACAAGACATTCACCATCTTCTAGAGATGGCTACTTGGGATGAGTACTTGAAAAACATTTTTGGTTTGTTTTGTGAGTCCTACATTTCAGATTTGGGAGACACCATTGTTTGCATTCATCTTCTCTTTGATAGAGATATTCCTTTAGTTGTTATGAGGGAATAATATGATCCTCTTGTTCATTCTCTACATGATCATCCTTTGCAGTTTGACATGAGTGTGGATACTTTTAGACAACATTTGGAGGAGGCTTCTTTGTCTTCAGATTAGGAGGTAACTTTGTCTTTGGATTTTGTTCTACAATCATTTCCAGGAGATTCTATATTTTCTTCTTTGGTAGTGTGGCCTATAACACTTGTTTGGAGTGAATCACCTTTTGGTATTATCATGGAGACACTTGAGCATTCTTCAGAAATATCACATATCATTGTTCTTCCTGCATCTTCCTTTTAGGAATGGGAAGACATCCTACATACCATATTGGTCTTATTTCTTCCCAAGGGGAGGTACGTTGTTTGATGGTCATGAACCATCTTCAACATTAATTGTTGTGCATCTACCATCTTTGTAGGAGATTCTACATTGAGGGGGAACTGCATGGTCTCTCTTCTTCTCTCTTATGGGGGGTCTTTTTCCTTGAATGGGGTTTTGTTCTTCCCATGCACCATTGAGTATTTTGTTTTCTATCTCTCTTTTGGGGAGGAGTTTTGTCCCACTAGGCTTTCTCTGTTTCTTTTTTGTGAGAGATTGCATTTAAATTTGTACATGGGTACCTAATATGACATCGTAGTCAAGACTCATCCTTGTGTCATTTTCATAAGTACTCCCTAAGTTGTACTTGAGGGGGGATGCTGGTGTAAATAGGTGTTTTACCTATCTAGCTCCTATTTACATTGTTAAGTCCACTTAGGTCCTAGTTGCTTTTTCTAGAAGTCTTAGTTGTCTAAATAAGATATTATCATATCTTATCTTGTTGGATTTTATTTAATGTGTGTGTCCTAGATCATTTAATGTTGTCATGTCATTTAATCATGACACACTCATTTAATTTTGGTACATCATCACACCTTGACTATATAAGCAAGGCTTCATATATACATTGTAACTATGAACAATAATCAAGTTCATTTTGGCATTCTTGCATCCATAATCATAGCATGATATTTCTATCATCTCTCTTGTGGAATTTATTTTGTCTTGTAAGTGATCCTAGAGTGTTGAAGAGTTCACCATAAACTCCTACAATTTGTGAATGCATTCAAAATGTAATATGTGGATAGGATTGACCCAAAAGTTGCTATCCATGAACTCACCATTATCAAGAAGAGCATCAATGAGACGATGACTAACTTTAATCGTAGGCTCATCATCACCATATTGAGAAAGGTACCTCGGTACATCAAACTTAATGAATCCATGTGTTTTATATTGTATTGTGGTGCTTTTGATTTTAGGATAGGGTATTTCTTAAGAGATCCTCAAACACTTAGAGAGGCATATGCCACAGATAAATATTGAGAGAAATATGAGGGAATTCGATAAATAATTGAAAAGAGTTAATTTGAATATATCATAATCAGATACGGATGTTATGAATAAACCTCTCTGAACTGAGGATAAGTTGGCTCAACTAATGAGATTCATGAAATACTTGTATTATAAGGTGCAAAAAATGAGAAAGGGTTGCCACCTCACGGTGCATCCACTCATTTCAATGAAGAGAAGCAATTGCACAATAGGCCATACAACACTAATTGGTGTAAAATATCACAACAAGATGATAGGCGTATTTCCCAAAAACATGTGAATTTCATAAAGAAAGGAAAGGACACACCAGACCCCCTAAGGAAAGAACATGTGAATTATCAAGAGGATAATTTGTGGTGCGAGTCTTGATTCCTTCCTCATGATCCCCTAAATTGTGTTGTTGCACTCTCTTTAAGAAAAGACAAGGAGTTCCTAAATGAAGAAGGTGGTGTCAAATACTATGAGGACAACATTGACCTATTTTTATGAATTGGTTTATGATCAAGAAAAGGATAAAATATGTCATAGATTCCCTAGTTTGAATAACCAAGTTTTCCAATGTGAAGGTAAACCTAGTCCCCAACCATATCAATTGCCAACTCACAACTTTCAACATATGGAATTTATTATGCAACAGAGATATAAGAGGAACAACCCTTCAGATGGAGATATTAAAGCCCTCAATGATGCAATAATCGTGCAAGCCCAAAATGATTATCAATTGAGAAGTAAAATTGTCCTAGTGTGGGGATAATGAGATGGTAAATTAGATGTAGTAACTCAAAGGATAGAAACTGGTAAGGAAAAATTGAATGTTGATGACAAACAAAGTATCACAATGAGGAAGACTACTAATAAGAGGAATGTTCCAACAATAAAATAAAAAAGGTACATTCCTAAGGTTCAAGGCCAACTTGTACAAATAAATGGTATTCCCATTTATGGAGAAAATACCATCAATACAAATGATCCAAAAAATGAAAAGGAGGCATCAAAAATCCATGTGCTTGTAGATGTTCATACTAGGAAGCAAGGATGGAATAATTCAATTATTTCTCCCTCAAATAAAGTAAACTCATGCATACTAAATAAAAATATGGTGACCATAACACAAACTATGCCTCTGCCAAGGTACACTTTGATTGATATGGGACTAATTTTAAGCCAGATAAGGATTTATTTTCCTTTTATATGAGGCTCTTAGAATCTTAGAACATATGGAAATAAATGTGCCTTTTCTTTCTAATGTTATACTTGAACAACCAATTAGCCTCCCAATTGAAAAAGAAAAGGTGGATAAGGAGGATACTATGGAAGTATACCTCAGTGCTTTAGTGGTGAACAACCTGATGGGCCTAGGAAATAACTAGTTTTCTTCCTTTTAGTTTGTCTTTTAACATTTCAAGCTGCTTATCTCATAAACAATCATGAACCTTATATATCTTTTATGTATTTTATGCATCCTAAACTAGACTTTACCATGTGGAAATATAATTATGATATGATGATGTTTGCATGGATAAATGTGTGAATTTTTATGGAATACAATATGATTGTATGTTAATTCATGATTGATTAATGATGTGTATACTTTAGATGAAACTAATCTCTTGCAGTCAAAAGAGCTATAGCCCAAAACAATTGGATTGGCCAACTTGCAACCAAAGGATTTTAGGCAGATTGCAAGGGAGAGTCCAGAATGCTGAGAGCGTGATATTTACAAGAAATGATTGAAGCGATCATTAAAGTGGTCAATTGTGAGTCACTATATCATCCAATAAGATGAAAAGAGGAAGAAGAAGTCTGTATTGATAAGGAAGCCAATGTGACAGTTTTCATAGAGCACGTCTTTCTCAAACTGTTAGGGTAGAGTTTAAATTCTATTTGTCTTCTTCTGTCTTTTTCAATTTTTATTTTAGTTGCAAAGACTAATTCCTCTCCCTATTCCGAGGAGATTGGACATCTACATTTAGTTTTCTATTTTTAGTCCTTATGCAAATAAAACTTCTCGCGAGCCTATATATTTGGATCAATGGTTGAGGAGAAAATCTAGTTAGAGATATATGTTTTGATAGTTATAGTTTTGTTTCATAGAAAATACTTCATTGTTAGTTTTTTTGTTATTCAGTTGTAATAGTTGTTACCCATTCTTTTTCACTTACAACTCAAATCAAGTCGAGCTTATTGGTTAAGTTTTAACAAAACAAAACAAGGTGAGGTGCATTTCATTTTTAGTCTTCCCTATATTGCATTCAGGAGTATAAACATAAGCATCAAGAAGCTTTTATTTTTAGTAATGGATTATTGCATTTATACAAATGTATGCAATATTGAAAATATTTATACAAAATTGCTGAAAGGAAGTCTTTATTGATTCAAAGTTAAAATCTATCTCACACAAGCCGTGAGATATAGCTTGTCTCATGTGCATAAAATGCAATCTATACAAGAATGGATTGAAAAGAAATAAAGATGCATATATAGGGAGGGAGGCCGGTTATTGCCTAATGACTAGTTTGGGTCTCCCGTCTTGCGTGATCCTCAACTCTAGGTTGCTTGTTTTGTGTCCTCTGCAGTTCTCAGTCTTCATATTTTGCACCTGAAAGAATCGCAATGGTTAGAGCAGATCTCTAAACAATAAACAGTCTTCGATCCTACATACATACCCACCCACTAATGTATAGACTATCTTCTGCATGCATTAGATAAGCTGTAAGTCACTCCTGTCAAGCGAAGAGAGAAAAATAAATGATCATATATCTGGAAACTATTTTATTTCTAATTTGTTTGTTTCATGTGCAGCTATAGGTGCAGGTATAACTTGAATCAAATGAGTGGGGTAGAATGAGGCTCCCACCAGGGTTGAGCCCAGCTCATTATATGTGCACAACCTTTAGGTGAAAAACAGTGCATCCAATGCAAATTACCATGGTTGAAATCTATAATGTAACTTTGAAAAGTGGATTGCAGTTATAATGTGTCACTGACAAGTATTTGCTCATTTGATACAATGAAGGGAACATAAAATAGCAGGATCATCCAAAGGTATCTTAACAATAATGAGAATGGAAACTTTTATTGCAAAAGAGTATCAAGGGGCTAAATTTGTGGGTTTATTGTTGCATCCGACCCAGGATGCTTCTAGTTCCTTTTTTGGTGGAACTGTTTGGAGCTTGGCTACTTAGCCACTTTTGTAACTCATTTGACAGTTAGTTCTAAATTGGAAGATTTATGAAGATAGTGATTCTACAGTCCTTTATCAGACTTCAACATATTTTATAACTCAAGCTTGGATATGGAATATAGTAGAGACCTTTGAGCACTAATGATTTCTTAGGAATTTTTTTCCTTCTTTAATTTGCTTCATTGTGTGCATCACAGGGATTTCATCAAAGTTATTTGTGAGGTATTATCGTTTCCTTATAGCTTCATCTCATTCAACACCTTTATGCCAGATATTGTTATTGCAGGTCATAGTTTGTGACTGATTGTTTTTGTAAATGGCTTGTAGTTGTGCATCCATTTTCCTTCTAAAAGTTTGAGCATTAAGACCTTGTTATGAAATACTTATGCAGTGACATACAAAAATAAGTTGTGCAAACCTTTTTTTTTAAGTTTTCAATCATTATAATCAGAGTGTTAAATTTCTGAATTTTGTAGTCCCGACTTCAATTAGGTGCATCACCATAGAAATAAATTATCTTCATTTTTTATGAATGTCTTTCTTCCTTTTCGTTATTAGTCAGTATTTCAGATAGCACCATAGGAATCCGGCCTTCTCCGGAGGTTGACCTCTGCCTACAAGTAACCCACAGCTTTAGAGGTCTTCCTATGTTACACTAAGGTGTTGAACACCAGGTTCAACAGGGTGCAATTTGAGTAGTTAACAATAGTTATGCACTAAGGAATGAGAGAATTGTGAAGATTCTTGTCATGTTGTGCGAGTTCAGTTATATGCAATAAAGATGTTCCAATTTACTATTATGATTAGTTGATCCCAGTAGCACATATTTGATTTCTCTTGTGGGTACAACAACTCGAGTAAGGGACACTTGAGGTATTGTTTACCCACCTTAATTTCTATTATTAGATTAGAATATTACATTGTTGCATTCATTTCAGGTAGATTCTCAATTACATGCACATGAATTATATCTTGTATCATGAATTATGCTTTGTAATGTGTCTTTGAGTCATTCTCTAGAGAGGTCAAGAAGTTAGAAGTAAGAGTCAATAGTGCTAGTGAATTGTAGAGTATAGGTCTAGCAGTTAACAGTTACAACACATTAAAGGCACCTATAGCATTAGTAACAGATTAATGCTTTATTTACTTTTCCAACCTTTACCATTTTCTTGTATGTGTGTAAATCACCTATACTCATTGATATAGGCCATGTAGAGTCCGTGAATGCACATAAAGTGTCAACATCATCAAAAGCTTATGAAGCATTGGTTGATAATTAAATGAAGTCTTTGTGAGGGTTTAATGAACTGTTCAACTAGGAACTCCTTTGAATTGTGTGTCTAGCACCAAGTTGACTGAGCATTAGAAAGGCCTTACATTTTTGGTGTCATTGTCAGGGATGGTGCTACATTCAAGGTTCTCTTGTGTAATTTCAAGCTTTCATAGTTCAAATGTTTTGATTTTAGCATTAGGATAATTAGGTTGTAATCGAACACAATTTTTTTTTACTAACAATGTGCAAGAGCATATGATCCAAAGAGTTACAACTATTGTATGCAGAGGTGGTGAGACACTCTGGGAAGATTTTTCCCCTCAACACATGAAGCTTTAGAGGATAGTGGTGATCAAAGTGAACAGAGTGAGGGTATTCTTGAAGAAGAGTCATCCCTGACACTAATATCCACATCAGATATGGAGGAGACTTCCCATACACAAATCATCACCATGGGTGATGTTGTGGTGGAAGACCCACAAAAGCATGTGACTTTTGAGTTTCACATTTCCAACCAGGAGAGAGAAAATACCTTGAAGAACATATCGCCTTTAGCATTACCTATCTTCTATGGGTTGGTCATGAAGGATCCAAATACCTTCCTTTTTGAGTTTTATGTGTTATGAAGTAGTTATGGTTATGCTATAGATGCACATAGGCTCAAATTGTTCCCAACAACATTGAAGGATGTTGCTTTGAGATGGTTTATGGGTTTAGGAAGAAACATTGTTCCAAATTGGAATTCCATGAAAAAAAAGTTCCTGGAAAAGTACTAGGATTAATGTAGAGGCAGAGATAGAAAGAGAGATGACATATTTAGGATGTCACAAAAGGAAGATGAATCTTTGGAAGACTATATGGAGAGGTTTCAGTTTTTCCTCAAGAAATCCCACCAGAACATACTCTCAGATGAGTCTTTGAAATTGATATTCTTGAGAGGGATTAATGAGGATGCATGGATGCACTTAACCTCATTGGGGTAGGAGATATTTTTTAGGCACCATTTTAAGAAATTTGCAAAGCATGCAAGAACTACTCAAGGTCTTTCACTAAGAAGGTTAGAGGATACATGACATCTTCCATCAAAAAACCATCCAATGGAGTCTCTAGAGTTGAATTGAGTAATCTTCTATCAAATATGAAGGAGGATATTATCATCCATCTTGATACACAGTTAAACACCCTCCATATCAAAAAGAAGCAAGAAGAGGCAAAAGCATCTCTTACACAATACTACCCACATTGCAGATAGAGGAGGATTACCTATAAATGCAAGAAGGTGGCTAGTATTTTTTTAAGATAAGTAAGGGACATCAAACTTACATACATTGGAAGGTGAATATGGAAAAATATTCTACATAGCTCAAAGAAACTATGTTAGCCAAGACAAGGTATGCCTAAAGATCCTTTGAATTACAACATGTTATTTCCTAGTAACAATGCAAATCTTCCTAGTTGGAACCCTTAGTCTTGGGCCAATATGCAAAACCAATAATGGTCAATGCCTCAAACCAGTTGGAATCAACAAAAACAAAATATGTGGCCACCACAAAATTGTCAAGGATCTAACTATAATTCTCAATGGCCACCCCAACAAAACCAATGGTAACCTCAATGGTAAAGAGGTCAGTAATGGAAAAACCAAAACATAAATTATCAGTAGCCACAACAACCCTTGCAACCACAACAACAAACCATTATGCCAAACCCAAAAAATCCAACACCACAACCACCTAGAGCACCTCAACTACTAGCCCAACCTACACCTAACCCCAATAACAAGCATGTTCAACAGGATTATGCTAATTAAGTTGTTCAATGCCCTACTTATGGGGTATAGGTGAGTGATGTCCACCTCAGATCAGGGAAAATGTTGGTTGTGCCTTCATCCCCTCAAGTCACTAAATTAGTTGATGAGGAACCCCCAGTAGAGACCTTGAAAACCAACCTTAGGATCCTAAGTCAAATAAGGTTAACCAAACCAATCAAAGTACAAAGCCTCCATTCCTTGAAAGATTAGTAGTTTAAAGGCATCAAACATAAGCTAAAACTGACTTGTTGGGACAACTTAAGGATGTTTGCATGAAGATACCTCTTATCCAAGCCATTAAGGAGGTTCCTCTCTATATTAAAATAGTGAGAGAACTATGCCTTAAAAATCCAAGAAGGAAGTGAAAAGACCCTCAAACTATACATGTACTAGGATAAATTGTAAACATTATGTTGAGAAACATAACTATTCCCAAGTATGCAGACCCTAGGAGTTCAGTAGTGAATGTAAAGATAAATGACACACTCATTAAGAACACCTTAATTGACTTGGGAGAAACTATTAATGTAATGAAAAAAGACACCATGAAGTTGTTACAACTAATAAAACTCATACCTAAACCTAATGTTCTACAACTAGCAGATAGGTCCACAGTTAAACCTAAGGGTATAATTGAAGACTTGGTAATAACATTGGATTCATGGGAGTACCTTGTTGACTTTATGGTATTAAAACATAAAGCTAATCTTGTAGGCTAACCCCTCACTTTAGGAAAACCTTGGTTGGCAACAATAGATGCCTTTATAGGTTGCAGGTCTAGGAATATGATTATCTCTAATGGAGATGTGACTAAGAAATTAGTCCTTTATCCACCAACCCAGCCACATGTAGACCTAGAACAAACCATTTGGCATAACCTAGATGAGGAGGATAATTATTCCTTACAAACCCTGATGACTATTGAATGCGATCCTTTGTTAGAAAACCAAGATGAAGATAACTTGATAATCAACATCATGCAAAGTAACTATGGTAGGGACCCCCAACATCAAGATTGTCTATCATGTCTACAAGATCCTCTACAAAATGTGATTCCTGAAATCTCATATAAGTCAATTTCCCAAATATTCCATTCCTTGTTACCCCACCAATGTGTCCCAAACATAGCAACACTTGAAATCTCATGAGTTCAAACAACATCCAAGACTTTAGAGATAATGTCGGGTAAATCATTGATTATTAATAGACAATTGGCATACAACAAACCTCATTGATGAACGTGTTGCAAGCACACACAATATCCTTTGCATGGGTTTACCAATGAAGGGGATAGACCCTAACTTGTGCATGCATAGGATTTATATCAATGATGGTTTTAAACCCATAAGGAAACCACAAAGGAGAATGAACCTTGCACTTAGAGATATAGTTAAATCAGATTTGAAAAAAATTCTTGATGTAGGATTTATCTATCCTATCTCTAATAGTCAATGGGTGTCACCTCTGGTAATTTTCCCAAAGGAAGGAGGAAAGTGAAGAGTGTGTGTAGAATAATGAGAACTAAATGTTACAACTAGGAAGGGCCACATTCCACTCCCCTTCATTGACCATGTACTTGATTCATGTTGTCAATCATGATTGCACCCTAGCTAAGATTGACTCAACTATCCTTTTGAAACATGGAAACACTCTTAGGTTGTGGGTGACCTATGGCAAGAGTGAATCTCCAAAGCAGGTTGGTTCCCTTGGTAGATCACCTAAACTATAGGATTTTATGAGGAAAAGGGTTTAGAAAGATAACTTGAAATGAAATCTTAAACCTAATGGTGATGCACAAGAACTTTAACTTATTTCAATGACTTCACTCACAATCAATTTCCCAAAACATTAACTTTCATAATCTCACCTAAAACATACAACTCAACAGTAATTTGCATGAAGGCTCAAAAACTGAACATAATCACACAACTTGAATCATGTGAAATTCTTGCACACAAATTTACAATAATGAGACATAACAAAGGACCTAATTCTTATGATCACAATGAAACATCGAATCAATACTGCAAATATATGACACAATGTGAGATAAAAATTCTCTACTATTTTATTAAAATTGAAGGAGTATGCAAAATGAAAATTTGAGTACAAATATCAAGCTTACAAAGCTTTCTGCAAGTGAGCAATAAAGTAAGAAGCAAATCTGAACTTGAACTGAGAAAAAACTAAGTTCTTTCTCCAACTTATAGCTCCAAAGTGTCTCCAATAGTGAGAATGGAAAAATCTTCCCGAACTGCACCTCAAAATAGTAACCTCAAAGCCATTTTTGAGCTCAAGAGAAAATCCTCCAAAATAGTGCCTGAAACTGATCCAAACTGGGTGAAAAAGATGGCAAGATTCCCTCTAAAGCAGATTGACCCAAAAAGAGTAAAAAAGCATCCGGTTCTGACTGAAAACTGAAATGGAAACTTTAGTTTGACTATTTTTTCCGACTTTTCTCAAAAAGACTTCAACTAAAAATAGAAAGATTCTCGGAGAACTCGAGTGAACCATTTAACTGCATTTTTAAATAACAAGTATTAAGATAATTTATAGAAATATTATCTTAATATTGTTTTACAATGCTGCAGTTTTGATTTCTCACCAAAAGAGGGCTCGACCTTGGGTTTTGATTTGATTTTTCCACAAAATTAGAGTAAATATGGCTCTTGATTTTATCTTTTGCAAAAAATAAAATAATCTCCCTAAGGCCTTGACATTTGATTTTTCTACAAAAAATCATAAAAAGGAACCAAGGCATATATGATTTTCTCAAAGCATAAAAATGGACTAAGACATGATACATATGTAAAGCGAAATGTAGTACCAAGGGGATATTAGTGAAGGCATTTAAATTCTAAATCGATGTGAGAAAAATCACAAGCCGATTTAGGGAAAACTTGAAAATCACAAAACACTGAAAATCCACCTTTTTTGCATCATTTTATATTTTTAGTTTTTGGAAAAATTGCTCTACATGAGCCACCACCATGAACCAGGGTTTTGAGTTGTTTGAGTTTGTTTTCATGGAATTTTTGAAGCTCTTTTCATGAGGAATCTGCAAGGTGAGTATATCTTTCCACAAAAAATGCAAAATCCCTTCTTTCTTTCCATTCTAAATGCATTTGCAAGGGTTTTAGCTGTGACCATTGATATATTCTTGATGCATCCTCTTCTCTTTTTCGTTATGTCGACCTTCTCATTGTTTTGGGGCCACCATTGGAGCATCTCTCAAGCTTTTATTGTGGCATTTTGAATGCACCTCCTTTGTGAGAAATCAACACCAACTTGGGTAAGTTCTCAATCCATTGAACTCTATATTATTTATTTCTTCCTATTGCTCGATTCGAGCTCAATAAGCTGCAAAGTGAATGAATGTTTTTCTTTCTTTTCCATGCTTCCTTATCTTCATAGTCGTGGCTAAAAACACTGAAATATGAACATTTTATTTGTAAGATAGAAACCTCTCTTCATTCAATGCCTTCATTACTCTGGTTTTTACTTTGAAACCTTTGGGAATCAAGGGTTTCACTTTGTTTTCATGGTCACGACCTCTATCAGATATTCTCTTCATTTCTTGAAAGAATAGGGCATAGATATATGCAGAGAGTTGGGTTTTTTTTGCTTCAAATGCAAACATTTCTTCTATGCTTTGATAATACTTGAAGAGTTTCTTTCATTTGTAGGATGTGACCTTGAAAGTTCTTTATATTTACCTCTGTAGCATAATTTCAACACTCTTTGTTTATGTAGAAACCCTCACATTGAACATGGCCTTCTGGTTTTCATTTTTTGCTAAAAATGTAAAGCTCTTTATATCCTAGGTATAAAGAACTCAAGGGATCATCACTTTTGAAGACTAAAGAAGATAATTGCATTCTAGTTTTCCATTCTTCATTTGTAAGGCCTCTTTGTGTCTCATGGTTGTGGGATCTCTATTTGCTTGTTTACCTTTAGAAGAAACAACATGGATTCACTTCTCTTTGTTGTAAACAACCCTTTTGAAGCTTGCATACTCCTTTGACTATACAAATTTATATACATTTACATGAAGAATTGCTTACCCTTTTTGCAGATTAACATTTCACCTTTACTCAAAATGCAGCAAGAAGGTCCATTGAATAAGTATTTACAAGATCTGAAGTATTCTTTTGTGTCAATGGATAGCATCATATAAATGCATCCTCATTGTTTATCCCTCCTTACATTGTAGTGAAAATGAATGCTCTTACTTTGTCTTTTGCATTCCTACATTAGTGTTGATGTTGTTCCATATGCAAAACATTGTTTTCCTTCAAATGGTGTATATAGATTTACAATGATATTCATACATAACCCAGGTTGTTGAAAATGAATCTTTTGTCCATTGTGTTATGGCTTAATCAATTTCCCTCTTTGTTGTTTATTCATTTCTCTTGCGACCATGCACTTTCGACACCTTATTACTCCTTCAAGCCTTGAAGAGGACATAGTTGCTTCCCACCATTGTGAATGCTTGGTCACTAACCCACCTTAGTACTCCTGTGAATCATGTACTCTTTGTTATCCCTTATATGCAAGCACCGTTTGCAAGGCACCTTGATGAACATGTTTATGATGAATCCTCCATGTTGGCATTGAACAGTACACCCCTAGACCAACACACTCTTTACTGTCCCCTCAAAATGTGCACTCCAAACAACATGAACAACAACAATATAGTGTATGGTAGCAATAGAAAATATGAAACAAAATGACTATCACCACTTAAAGAGGCAGAAAAATGACAATACAAGCACTTGCTTACAAAAAAAATTCTTTAAATGGGAAAATGATGCACTCTTATTCTGTTTTTGCATATCAATTGGGCATATTATGAGTCCATTATTCATTTTTTATCTTCACTTCATTACACATTTTGAGTTGATTATCATAAATGATCAATACTCCTTCAGCTGAAATGTTCTTTCACTTGAGCAATACAAATATGAATTCCTATCTCAATCCCCTCTTGAAATTAAGGGGCAGCATGCTGGGCTCAACCCCTGTGGGAGCCCATTTTTGCACTACATGCTATGATTTCTTCATAAATGAATTAGCAACATGATTTCTCCTATACCTGCATAGTGAACAAACATTTTAGATAAAAAACGTGAAGCTCAATGCTCCTGTGATGTTTTATTTTTCAGACTCTCTTGCATGCATCTGATGTTTGTTGATCTAATGCATCATAAACATGTGCTATATTTATGTTGATAGGGAACATAGTGAGATTCATATCTAGAGCTCTAACCAACTCTCCTATCATGATGCAGGTTCACTTGAAGATCAAGAGCGAAGAGGAGCATGAAAAATGAAGACCAACACCAACAAGCAATAATGGATATGTCTTTTATTATATGCTCCTTTATTATTCTCATCTTCAGATGTATAGGATATGTTATACGTTGCTTTAGTTCACACTTGTTTAGTTTTGTGTATATTTCTTTGCAAAATGAATGAAACATTGTAAAATGGATGAAAGCATTGTAGTATGAATGAAATAAACTTCTTACAATTCATGTATTCTCCTTTATGCTGCAAAGTATTGAATGACAAAATTGAATTCTTTCTTTTCTATTGTAACACATTGCACAATAAAATTGAACTCTTCCTTTTAAACTTTAATATGCAATGGTTAAGCATGGCAGAAATATGTTAGAATCTTTTCACCTTAAAATAAGAATAAACTGCTTTAGCTTTTCCAATTTGAGTTGTAGGTGAAAATTTGGTAACAATTCATTAGCAAGGAAGAAGTAATTTTCCTTTCTAGATGGGTTTAGTGGCTACAACCAAATAAAGATTGCCTTAGAAGATCTGTTAAGAGAAATTTCACATGCCCTTAGGGAACATATGCTTATTTTATCCTGCCATTTGAGCTGTGTAATGCACCAACCACCTTCTAAAGGGTAGCGTTGAGTATATTCTTAGAATTTTCCCATGATTCCATGGAGGTTTACATGGACGATTTCACAACTTATGGGAATACATATGATGAAGCACTTGGCAATCTAGAGAATGTGCTAAAAAGGTTTCAAGAACATAACTTATCCTTGAGTCATGAAAAGTGTTTCATGATGATGACATAAGGGATTGTATTAGAACATTTTGTTGTGAGACTATTTCAAAACTATACTTTAATGTTTAAATCAGCCACAAGGTTGTGGAGTATGAGGGAAAATTTTCGCTTTCTTTTAAGGGATGCCTCTAAAAGAGGAGATTTGTGCTCATTTTGAGGGCCCTCAAATTAAAAGCAGAGACACATTATTAAAAGAGGGATTGGTCATGGAGATTGGGGAAAAAAGGGTGCCAGATGCAATAAAAATGAGATTAAATTCATCAAATCTGATCATTCATACCTCTTAATTCTTTCCCATTGATCATACATTATTCTTGAGGGAACAAATTTCTAGTTTTTCGCTACAAGAGGAGGACAATGTAGCATAAAGATCACTGGAAAAATCAAGTTGGCATGGGATTTGGGTGACTCGTCTCATTTGGTCTCTCAACTCTCAGCTAGGGGAAGCGTGAAACAAGTAGGATTCATGTTTCTATACCATGAATTGAAATTATATGGATTGTGATTTATTTAAATGTAGGAAAAATTTAGGAAGTAAAGTATAAATAGACCCTGTCTTAGATTTCACAGTAGCATATCGCTTCAACTTTTAAATGCACATGCTGCTATGGGAAATGTGAGGCTGTAGGCCCACCCTATTGTGCATCATATTTTTTCAAATATTTACATACATGCTCTTCATCCTCACTGAATTTTCTGGGACTTTTTACCAAATACGAAGCATTGTATTTTGTGCTATGTTTCATTATTGGAATATATTGCTTCGTTGCATTTGACATCGACTCTTTTTCTATATGTGGAACACAATTTAACCTATTGCAACATGAGAATCTTGTTACATTGGTACATTTTAAGAAAACAAAAAATGTGTTAATAAGCTTTAAGAAAGTGGGAATTAAAATGAATAAGAATTAAGACCTTTCTATAATCTCTCAAGTTTAGCTGTGAAAATTTGTATAAATCATAGTTTCTAGCACATGAGGTAGTTTGCTAATTTCTTTTCACTTCTATGAAATTTTGATATGTACCATTAGTATAGCAATTGCATTGAAAATTCTGAGAAATTTAATATGTTATACTTTTGCCAGGCCTACACCTTCCTTTTTGCATGCACGCCTATCTAGGAGAGGTCGTTGAATTTGGATTTACTCCTATTTATTGTTAGTTTCTAAAGATATGATGTTGAAATCTATTTCATGCATTCCTACAAAAAATCCCTGTATTGTAGCTTATCCGCATTCTTAATCTATATTGCAGAATGGCTGAAAACTTTATTTGATCACACAGATTACTGAAATCATTATTTCATCACTACTGTGAAGACATCATTGATTCCAGTTAATTAAAAATGTTTTTAAAATATTTAAACTTTGACTTCATTGAGATTGGATTTTTAGATTTTTTTGTTTTGTATAATGTTATATGATTTGGTAGGAGGCAATAAACCTAGTAGTCATGCTTTGAAATTAAGATTAACTAAGTGATATTGAAATATGCTCTTAACTATATCTAGTCAAGATGAAGAAATATTATACACAACTTGGCTTGCCACTTGACTTGAATAGAACTGAAGACTCTTTCAATTACATAATTTTGGTAAATTGCAAGTAAAATGTTGTATGAATTTAATTATTTGAACCAAATAACAAGGGGAAACTTTCAGTGATATTCTCAATTACCTTCTAAAATTTTAAGTTTTAAATTGCAAATGTTCTTAAATTATTAGTTGAAGCATGTTGAAATTTTATGATAAATTAGGAAAAGATTGTATTCTTTGTGTCTATGGAAAGTTAACTTCTGGGACAAGTGTCGAATATGGGTTATTAAAGAGTTTAGATACTATTTTTTCTAGATCTACTATTACTTTTTTGTATATAGCTTTATGTGTGGCCAAGCTATTTAAACCATTGAGATAGATGGATTTATCATATATATTTTCTCTCTATCATATCCTAGTATCGATCATAGCATGTTCTAGTATGATATAAATGCATGTAGATATGCTAGGTATGCACTAAATTCCATCTTGTTCGTCGATTTATTTTTTCTAAGCATCTCGTGCAAGGTTAGTGGTTCTTCATGTCAGGAAGAACTCTTCAGGGAAGCATATGCTTCATGGTTGGGTCAAAAAAATGTTGGGATCATGTTCTCATCCTTTGAGTTACAAGATATATGGATTGGAATATTGAAGATTCTAACATTTTTGTACACTTTTACTTCACATTGTATTATTACGACTAATTGGTGATGGACTACCTAAGTCAATTAGTGTATCACATTATCTTATGTATTTATGATTCATGTATGAATGATATGTTGTATGGTGACATGGCATGTATTTTGATTGGATATATTTCTCTTGAATCAATGTAAATGCAATTACTTTTGTTAATTTGAATAAATTGATGTTTATATGGAATTGATACTTTACATTTGGTATCAAAGATTTAGGTTAAACACTAGGGCCATTTTCCATCATGCTGAGACACATAATTTGATGCAGAAAATTCCTAGTTTACCATAATGGACACCAAACACACTAATCACAATGGATTGAGCAATGAGAAGAATGATATGTTGGACCATGTCCTTAATTTCCTAACCCAGTAGGGGGCTAGGATGGAAAATTTGGAATAGGATGTCAGCGGAATGTGAGGAGGTCTAGATCAAAATGAGAACCCAAGGAATGAGGGAAAAAATTAGGGAAATGAGAACCCAGGGAATAAGTGCCAAGGAGGTAATAATTAGGCTAGGATTGAGGAGGAGTTGGGCAAGGAACTCAAGAGGATAACACCACCTAAGTTTGATGGCAAGACCATTGGTGATGGAGCAAAGTCATGGGTTATATAGATGGAGAAGTATTTTGAACTTCACAACTTATTCAATGAGACTAAGGCTATTTGGGTTCATACCAACTCACTAGAGAGCCAACCACTTGGTGGGATAATGAGAAGGAAGAGAGGAAGCTACTGCCAGGGGATACCATTTAGGAACATAAGTCCATGGTCAACTATGAGGATAAAGTTGTAAGTTTCTTAGATGAATTTTGGAATCCAATTAAGATTCCTGGGTTTTAGAGATCACTTGAACTTAGGCAAGTCTCAACCATGTAGCTTAAGAAGTCCCAAAGAAAGGGATATTTCATCTATTCCATGCACATTAGTGACCTTGACAATATGAAGCCATATCAAGATGATTATCCTATTTTCAAGGAATTCCAAGATGTATTTCTAGAAGAACTAATGGAGTTACCACCAAAAAGAGAATTTGATTTCTCTATTGACCTTCTACATGGAACTGAGCCACGATCCAAGGCTCCTTACAAAATGACTACTACTGAACTATATGAGTTGAAGGTCCAATTACAAGAATTGTTAAGCAAAGGGTTCATTAGACCGAGTGTGTCTCCATGGGGTGCACCAATCATTTTCGTGAAGAAGAAAGATGGGATCTTGCATTTATACAATGACTACAGGATGTTGAATAAGGCCACCATAAAAAATAGGTTCACTCTTCCAAGGATTGATGAGATTTTTGATCAAATGAAAGGGACTACAGTGTTCTCCAAGATAGATGTCAGGTCCTGTTACCACCAATTAAGGATTAGGGATGAGGACATTTCAAATATAGCCTTTAGAACTCATTATGGTCATTACAAGTTCATAGTGGTACCTTTCAAGTTGACCAACACTCTAACATATATTAAGAGCCTCGTGAATAGGGTGATCCCACAATACAAGTTTACAATTCCGTTGAGGAAGGAAAATTGTAAAAACACTCCCATGAAAAAAAAATTGGTTTTTAGGGGTTCACATGAACTAAGGTGTTTGTATGGACCCAAAAAGGGGTTCGTATGGAATCCACTTCGAGTGAACCCTATTTAATGATAGGACCCACTTTTTGGCACATTTCTTAAAATTAAGAAAAAGGAAAATTCAAAAAAAGGGGGGTTCGCTTGAAGGGGGGTCCATACGAACCCCCCTTTTTCTCCCTTCCCCCTCCTCTTCTACCAAATCTCTGCAAATTTTTTCCTTTCGAAGCTTTAGTTGAGGATGAAAATGGAGGAGACTTCACAAACCCAACTAGATGATGGTAGTGCTCAAAACGAGCTATCCATCGACTATAATTTTAAGACGTTTTGGTTTTATTATGTATATATTTTTAGTTTGATTAAACATAGGTTTTTCATTGAAAATCACGCTCTTTGTTTGGTGTAGGAGCACCAATCCACTTCATCTGAATTTGATCAAGTTTGTTTTTTGATAGGTTTTCATAGGGGTTTGAGGTCTTATGTTGTGTCAATAAGGTCTGAATTGACCATTTATCATGTAATAGGTGTTCATCTTTTTTAAAAATGCAATGTTGTCAAAATGATGGACAAAATGGAAGAATTTGTAATTGAGGGTCTTATATAGAATTTGGTGTGTTGAGTCTTGGATTTTGGTGAATAAGGTCTTATTGGACCATTTAATATTGTAATGAGTCATTGTAGTGGTCATTAGGAGGTTTGGGGGTTTAATTTACAAAATTGACAAAAAAATTGTCAAATGTTGTCAAAGCAAAAAATGTAAAAGTGCAATTTTGAGGAAGCCCAACAATCAGTTGGAATTTGAAAGGTAGTTGGTCAGTTTGGAGGGTAGTTTTAGTGGGGAAATTTTTAAATATGTGCACTCCATCAATGTAAAGGGTTGTTGAAAATATTGTGAAGGAGAATCAATAAAGGAAGCCTCTATTTTGCTTTAATTTCAGTGTTTTATAGTAAATTTTGCATTACCAGTCATTTGTACGGTTTTGTACTATAGAAAATATTTCTAAAATTTTTTGAATTCAATAGTGGAGTGTGTTAACTACATTCTACATTTTATTTGAGTGTTTCATATTAATTTTGGTTCAAGTTTGCTTCAATTTACCGAACCGGTTTGATATACCTTGTTCTTAGGGTTTGAGGCTTTAATCATGGAATAAAGGCCATTCCACCTTCTGTACTCACTGTTTCTAAGTGGAATGGGCTCATGATGTTAGGTTTAGGATAGTGGGGTAAGAGGTTTAGTCTGTATGAAGTTTTTGGGGGGTAAAGTAAGGACTGTCCTATGGTAAATCATTGAATTTGGGTATGAAAGAGATAGGTTTGTGAAAGTGTTTGATGAAATATAGTAAGGGCTAAGAGATGATTTTGTGAGTTTGGTCAGTAACATTGAAGAGTGTTGGAGGTGGTGGAAATTTTGTGAGAGGTTGGGAACCATAAGTTTCAATAAACCCTACCCTTAACATGTGAAAAGTGACGGTTTTCTGTTACAGTGGCTAGATGAGGGTCAGTGCTTCTAAAAATTGTTGAATTGGGCCTTATGTTACCTGTTAAAAAGGTCTAAGTAGTTTTATGGTTTTGGTTGAAATAATTTAGGGCACTTTCTTTGAAAAAGTGACCTAATTGGTCTACCAGGTCAACATAGTTTCATGAAATTGAATGATATGGTCCAAGGTGACCCATGAATATTTTTGGTTATGTTTGAGTATGCATTGAAGGGTGTTTAAAGGTGTCAAGGGTTTGATTGTTGTGAGATTCCTTGTGAGGAAAAGTTGAACAAATTGGGTCTACAAAACTACTAGTACAAAGGGAAGAGCTTGTGTGAAAGGAGTGTTTTGTTAGAGTTTGTGAATCTGGTTGTTGTTGGTAACCACTTGAATTGTGTTGGTTTAGATCAACGCTATCAAGTCCTGCATCACTATTTTGCACATGTGGAAAAATAGCAGATTATCAAAAAAAAATTGAAAAAAATTAGTGCACTAGATATTGATGTCCTTGATCCAACAAAAAAAATTTGAATTTCAATACATACAAAAAAAGTTATGCTTTAGCTAGTAAATCATGTCTAAATTGTAACTGGTTTGACTTTGAAACTTAATTAAGAAAAAATATTCAATGAAATGCTATGAAACCAATTCCATGTACTAGATATTGTAGTTACGAATCTAAATTTGAAAAAAATAGAATTTTATCCTTCATAGGAAAAAAGTTGTGTTAGCCAGTAACGTCACTCTTTAAAAATGGTGTTTACTGTTAAAAACTAGTTTTCAAAGGAGATGGAAAAAGAAGTGCAATCTGATTCCAAAAAAATTGAAAAAAATATATTTAGAATCTTCAAACAAAATCTCACAAATCACTTGTTTGCATCAACTTCAAAATCCTCACCGCTTTAGCCTATAGGTGCCCTGTAGAAGATTTAGTTAAAAAAATAGTTCAATGTTCAATTTGGCCAAAAATTGTAAACCAGTATTGTGGGATCACCCAACAACATATTCAGAGCCTGGTTGGATGATTTTGTGCTAATCTTTATAGATGATATTTTGATCTACTCTAAGTCTGTTGAAGAGCATGATAGGCATTTGAGGATAGTACTATAGCGTTTGAGAGAGAAAAATATTTTTGGTAAGCTAACCAAGTGTATCTTCTATTAGGACAAGGTGCACTATTTAGGCCACATCATATTAGTAGAGGGAATTTTTGTGGATCCATAAAAGATCAAGAAAATTGTAAAATGGTTGACACCTCAGTGTGGTAGAAGTTCGTAGCTTCATGGGTCTTTCCAAGTATTATAGGAAGTATGTGGAAGGATTTTCAAGTATTGAAGCACCAATCACATGACTTCAAAAGAAAGGAAAGAGATTTGAGTGGACCGAGAGGTGTGAACAAGCATTCCAACTTTTGAAGCAAAAGCTTACAATAGCCCCAATTATGACATACCCGATCCTAATGGGAAATTCACAGTGATCATAGATGCTTCAGGAGAGGGTGTAGGAGCAGTATTGATGCAAGATGGGCAAGTGGTAGTGTATGAGTCGATGAAATTGTAGTATGAATTGAAATATGCACTACATGACTTGGAGCTAGCTTCCATAGTACACACATAGCAAATGTGGAGGCACTAATTTTTTGGGAAATACTTTTGAGCTAAAGACAAATCATTTAGGACTCAAGTACATCTTCACCCAACCAAATCTCAGTGCATGACAGAGAAGGTGGCTAGAGTTCCTTAGTGAGTATGATTTTGGAATTGAATGCATCAAGGGAAAGGAGAATAGAGTAGTGAATGCTCTTAGTAGAAGGAGGCAACTGGTAGCTATGACAATGACAAGGTTCAATATGAGGCAACAAGTGGTCAAAAACTTGCAAGGAGATGAACACTATGCTAGATTCAAACAAGCATTAGAGGAGGATCCTTCAGACCATCA
>VDFB02051131.1:0-23409 GCA_007258455.2 Sequoia sempervirens
GGGTTTATCTCTCTCCTTTTAGGTGAAACATCCTAAGAGTGCAAGAGTAGCCTATAAGCTCGACCCAAAAATATTTGTTTCATTTTGGTGAACCTGCATTTTGAACACTTTACTTTTTTGATTTCAACTACATCTTGCATCCTAGACTTCATTTGCATCAACAATCAATTAAGGTTTTCTTTTGTTTTTGCATCTTAGGGCTTCTTAAAGTTGCATTAGTGAAAGTATCATTTGGAGTTCATTATTGCATTATTTCATTTCATAATTTTGCATTCTCAGTCTCTATTTTCTTTGTACAAACTAGAAAACATTCAAAGAAAAAAACAATCAGCAAAACCCCTAAAAATTCCTCTCCTAAGAATCATTCGCCACCTTGGGCGAATCAGTCCCACTACAATTTTTGAATTAGAATTTACAAAATTTAGTTTATTGCTTTGCACATTTCTATTTTCTACAGTTTCTTTTTTTTGTTATAGTTTAATTATTTTTCATTTTATTAGCATAAGCATCATTTTATTTGATGGAATTTATGGATAGTTTTAGATTTTTGCAAGTTTCCTTTTCAGTATTTATTCCTAGTTCTTTTAGATCAGATTCATTGACACATAAACACAAAAAAACTAAAACATCAAACCAACCTTTCAAACAAATGATTCAATTTAGAAACATCTCATCCAAGCCCCTTAGTAGTGATGATGTAGACAAGTTAGATGAAGTTCTCGAAGACTTCCTATAACTCACTTCATCCTCTAAAGCTTGCAGTGAGAACCCTAAAAAAATTAATGATACCTTATCCCTCAAACCTTTTGGTTGTGATGACTTTGACTTGCTAGATGAATCCCTTCAAGAATTGACCTCGCATAAGTCATCTGCTAAGGTTTGTTGTGCCAAACCCACAATAATGAAATTTAACACCTTTAATGTTGAACAATCTAAACCAATTGATGATAACTTACCCCTTAAACCTTTTAGTCACGATGACTTGGACTTGTTAGATGACTCCCTTCGGGATTTCATCTCACTCAAATCATCCACTAAGTTTTGTTGTGAGAAATCTAAAACTAAGGATGTTAACATGATTCAACCTCAACTCATTATTTACCCACCCTCTCATAAACGTCATCCTTCCAATAAACCTAAGTACACTCTTTACCCACCTAAAACCAATGTGTTGCCACAATCTAGTAATGTTACTGTTGCTCATACATATAATACTCGAAACAATCCACAACGGCCGCAACCAATCCCACCCTCTTTACCTTTACCCAACCTACCTAGTGCTCCTCACTTCCTCCCACACACAAAGGAGTATGATCTTGTTGAACAATTAAAGAATACCCCCGCAAAGATTTCCCTTTGGGATTTACTTTAGAATTCACCAAATTACCACACTATTCTTCAAACAACCTTACAACAAATTGCAGTTCCTCCTGGTACCACTCTGAATGATGTGGCAGCTCTAATCCATTGAATGAACCAAGTTAATCTTGATATTAATTTCCATCAACATGAGCTCCCTCCTTTAGAGTTGCGAAAAATAAATGAAGCCTTTATGATAATTTCTCAATTCAATCGCATAGGCATCAAAAGAACTCTTATCAATAATGGTTCTTCCCTTAATGTGTGTAGTGTTAATCTCCTCAATAGATTGCGTGTTGACAAGTCACAAATAATACCTGATTTTGTATCCATTTGAGGATTTGAAAATACAACAAAGTAACCACTCACTAGAGTCACTTTACCTATTACGATTGGGGTGGGTACTTTGCAAACTCCTATTCATGTCATGCCTTATGATCTTTCATATAGTATTCTCTTAGGCAGACCATGGATTCATGAGATGAATGCAATGCCTTCGACCCTTCATCGTATCATGAAATATGTCTATAAAAATCACATTTATCAAGTCAAAATAGACCCTGAGCCTGAAAGTTACTTGAACCTTGAAAAATGAGCTACAAGTCATTTGAAAACATTAATCCCAACATCTAATATTGACCCTCTGGAAAGTGAACAAAACGATGCAAAATTGGTATCTAAGTTCTTTGGTGATTTTGATGAGATAGATTATCAATCCCTGCCTAATCCGAAAGAAATGGAACAAATTTATGGAAAAGGCTATGAACTTGTGAAACAACTAGGATATGCTAGAAAAGGGTGTGGAAAACATGAACAAGGTATTCATGTTCCTATTGAACCAAATACATAAGAGACAAAAAGTAGATTGGGTTATTCTTTTTCCAAGATAAAAAAAGCTACTCACTGGCCCTCTTTGAATGCCAACGTGCTATTATATGTCAACCACACCATAAAATCACCTTCAAACATCCGAAATTGCTTGATATAAACCAACAATCGTCATGGAGGTATGTTGACAGTGATGAAACTCATAAACAATGTTAGGAGTTTCTAATAACGCATCCTCTCCTGCTCCCATGAAATGACTTCCTCGTGCTATGATTGTTACCAAGCAAGATGAAAGTGATATCATTGAAGAATCCTTTGAGTTTGAAGTTCCTAAACCTAATCTACTCCCTTTAGGAGATACAATTGATGTACCAATAGACATTGATGATCAAGGTTATTAAGATTGGGAAGTGTCTTAACGATGAAGAACAAGAGGATACTACAACTTTATTTCATGATTTTCCTAAAAAAATTGCTTGGAAATATTTTGATATGCCAAGAATTGACCCAAAAATTGTAACCCACAAAATTGTTCTAGCTAACAATGCCAAACCCATTCATCAAAAAATATGGAAAATGCACCCTAATATAGCCTTGCATGTTAAAGCAGAGCTTGAAAAATTTCTTGATGTAGGCTTCATTCAACCTATTGATTATTCTCCTTGGATCTCAAACATTGTCGCAGTTGCTAAACTCGATAATCATATTAGGATATGTATGGATTTTTTGCGACTTGAATAAAGATTCTTTAAAAGATGACTTTTCACTTCCTAATATTGACATGATCATGGATTCAACTGCTGGACATGCTATGTTGTCATTCATAGATGGATTTTCTGGTTATAATCAAATCCTTATTAATCCTCAAGATCAATACAAAACTTCCTTTACAACTATTTGTGGAACATTTTGTTGGGTTGTGATGCCCTTCGGTTTAAAGAATGTTGGTGAAACTTATCAATGAGCAATGACATTAATCTTTCACAATTACATCCACAAAATTTTGGAAGATTATGTTGATGATATGGGTATGTGCAGAATCATCATGGAAAAAATAGGCCCTTAAGTGGCAAAAAATTTAGAAAAATCAGAGTTAGGCAACTTGACATAAAAAATATAAAAACTCATATGTCTGGCCACCTTAACTTGGTCAAAACTTCATGAAATTCAATTTTTCTTTTTTTAATACTATAGTATGTGAAGCATAGAATGTGATGCATGTTTTAGATTCCAAAAATGTGATACGTTTAGAAAGCTATAGATGTTTTCAATCAACCTATCAGCGGACTTTAGTCATAATTCAAATAGAAAATGAATAATAATTATTTATTAAATTCAAAGTAAAGCATAATTTATATTGGTGGAGAGCTAAGAATCTCCTTTAAAAACCCTTTTCATTTCATCAATTTTGGGTAAAAAAAAAGTCATTAGCCACATACCCTACAAATACCATCATATTGCCACTTTTTGGCCCATCATGATCCTGCACATACCCATATCCTAGCTAAATCCTTAACACGACAAGACAATGTAAATGTTCTTCAAAAAATATTTGAACAAATACGCAAATATAATATGCGCTTAAATCCGAAAAAGTGTGTCTTTGGTGTAGATAATGGTAAATTTTTTGGGTTTTTCATATCTCATAAAGGCATTGAGGTGGATATAAAGAAAATTGATGCAATAATTAACATGCCACCTCCTAGGAACATTTCTCAATTGCATAAATTACAAGGTTGAATTCAAGTTATCTGTCATTTAGTTGCATCTTTAGCTGATCGCACATTACCTTTTACACATCTTCTTAAAAACTGTGTACCTTCTGACTGGGATGAGGATTGTAAACATTCTTTTGAGAGTTTAAAACAATATCATGCAACCCCACCTATTTTACAGCCCAATTTGCCTAACAAACTGTTTATCTAGTACATAGTTGCATCAGCCCATGCTCTTGCAACATTGTTGGCTCAACAAGATGATAATGGAAAACAACATCTTGTTTATTACATCAGTCAAACTTTAATTTATTATGAAATTTGATACTCACCAATTGAAAAACAATGCTTAGCTCTTGTATTCACTAATAATAAATTGTGACATTATTTAATAAATGTTGAAATATAGGTCATGACAAAATGTGATCCCCTTAAGCATCTTTTCAACAAAATGGACCTTTCTGGATGCTTAGCTAAGTGGGTGATGTTGTTAACTGAGTTTGACCTTAATTTTTTTTCACAGAAAGCAATCAAAGGACAAGCTTTAACCGGTCACTTAGCTGTTGCTCCTTCTCTCGCTTTACCTAATCATGACTCCTTTCTTGATGATAGTGTCTTCACCACTGATATTAAAGCATGTGAATTGTATTTCAATGGATCTAAGTGTATAACGAGTTCTGGTGCTAGAGTGGTCTTAATTCCACTTGACGAACAACTTCTTCCCTTGTCTTATCGATTGAATTTCTTATGCACAAATAATGCAGTTGAGTATGAGGCATTAATCGCAGGTTTGCAAGCTGCTTTAACAATGAACGCTAAACATATTAAGGTCTTTGGTGATTCACAATTAGTTATCAAACAAATCAATGGCATGTATCAAACAAAACATGATAAGTTATTAAAATACAAGGACCTTACATTGAAACTATTAGAGAAGTTTGAATCATTCACCATTGATAACATCCCACGAAAAGATAATCAACATGCGGATGAAATGGCGAGTGTAGCCTCTCTTATATCCACACTCGATCCTTCAAAAAAATTCACCTTTGTTATTCACCCAATCATGAAACCTTCGATTGATACTCGATTAGAGGACATTTTAACAACAACTCAACATCACTCGTGTGAATGGTATAATATAGTTTACCATTATTTGAAAGATGGTACTGTTCTCGACCCCACAACAACAAACACTAGAAAATGTTTATGCAAACTAGCAACTAAATATGTGATTCTTGCTGATGTGTTGTATAGAAGATCCTTTAATGGTATTTTAGTAAGGTGTCTTAAGGATTCTTAAATCCCTATAACCCTTGAGCATGCTCATGTTGCTGCCTATGGCAATCATTTTGGAGGAAGGTTGTTAGTTCAAAAACTTATCTGTATGGGTTATTATTGGCGACATATGGAGAAAGATTGCTTCACTTACATTAAATAATGTCACAAATTTCAAGAGCATGGCAATTTGATTCATGCTCCTACTTTTGAGCTTCGTTCCCAAGTTCCCATTTGGCCATTTTTAGTATGGGGCTTGGATCTTATTGGAAAATTTTTACCTCCCTCTTCTGCCGGCCATACGTTCATCATCACCACAATAGACCATTTCATGAAGTGGGCGAAAGCTATTCCTCTTCGATCTATGACTTCTGAAGTAATTTTTCATTTCATATTGGAACACATAATTGCTCACTTTGGACTCCCTTCTGCAATCATTATAGACAATGGAACCCCCTTTAAGAATAACGAAGTCCAAAAATTTCTTGAAACATTAAACATTCAACATCAATTTTCTACACCGTATTATCCATAATCTAATGGACAAGCTAAAAGCACTAATAAGATTCTAGAACAAATTCTAAAGAAAACTATTAGCAAACATCATAAGGATTGGAATACACAATTACATTATGTGCTTTGGGCTTATAGAATGAGTGTTAGATTATCAAAAGGAACTACACCTTATAACCTCGTTTATGACATTGATGCGATCATGCCCTTGGAGTTAGAAACTCCTACCTTACAAATTTCTCTCCAAGACCTTATTGATGATACCACTTATTAAGAACAATGCATACACCAACTTGAGATGCTCGATGAAAAGAACATTAACGCTCTTGAGCTTCTCCAAGCTTACATAAAAAATTTACAATGAAAACATAGCTCGTATGTAATTCCTCGAACGTTTCGTAAGGGTGATTTTTTTCTTTTTGAGAATCAATGTAATACTAATGTAGACACATAAAATTGGCCTAGGCTTGCAAGCTCTATTTTTACCACTTTTATCCTAGCATAATTAAAATATTTAATTATGTCATTTATTCCACTTTCGACTATTAATTAAATAATTCATTATTATTTAATTAATTCATGTCTTTTTATTCCTCTTGATTATTTAAATAAATAAATTTTATTTATTTATTTAAGTATGTCACTAATTGTCTAATGTCTCCCCATAATTAAATAAATTTCTTAATTTATTTAATTATCTTTGTCCACTAATTCCTCCTGATTATTTAAATAGATAAATTTTATTTATTTATTTAAATATGTCACTAATTCTTAACAATCTTCATATAATTAAATAGATTCTTTAATTTATTTAATTATTGCCACCTTGACATTTCCCTCATTTAAAATAAAATAATTTATTTAAAATGGCCCCACTTTCTAATTTTCCCTCTTAGTAAATAATTCAAATTAATTATTTATTGTCATGTGACCCCACCTTTTGAATTAAATTAATTTTTAATTCAAAATAGTCTTTTCCTCCAAAAATCAAGTAATTTCTATTATTATTTGATTTTCTAGCCACCTCTTTTTTTGTGCCAATCTTATCTCCTTGTTACATGCATTGTCAACCCTTGATTTGATTTTCTTGACCACTCATTTCAAATTTGACCTAATGTTTCCCTAACCCTAATTGTGGCTTGTCATATTGAGTCTTGTCCATTGATTCTAGGGAACTTGTCAATCTTTAATCTTGGCCATTCATCCAAAATTGCATTTTCTATAAAATGGCAATTTTGCTCTCATTTTGACATCTCATCTCTTGCATACTTAACCTCATGCTATCTGCATATCATGCAATCTTGTCTTAGAAAATATTTTTATCATCTTACAATCTTGTCATTTTAGCTTTTGTTTTAGGCATACGGGTATGTGCAGGATCATGATGGGCCAAAAAGTGGCGATATGATGGGTATGTGGCTGACGACTTTTTTTTACCAAAAAATAATGAAACGAAAAGGGTTTTTAAAGCAGATTCTCAGCTTTCCACCAATATAAATTATTCTTTACTTTGAATTTAATAAATAATTATTGTTCATTTTCTATTTGAATTACGACTAAAGTCCTGATTGATAGGCTGATTGAAAAACATCTATAGCTTTCAAATGGTATCATAGTTTTTGAATCCAAAACATGTGTCACATTCTATGCTTCACATACTATAGGATTAAAAATAATAATTGAATTTCATGAAGTTTGGACCAAGTTAAGGTGGTCAAACATATGAGTTTTTAAATATTTTAAAAGTTGTAATAAAAATTCATAATTAATTATTT
The DNA here is from genome assembly GCA_007258455.2 of Sequoia sempervirens. Classification (NCBI taxonomy): domain Eukaryota; kingdom Viridiplantae; phylum Streptophyta; class Pinopsida; order Cupressales; family Cupressaceae; genus Sequoia; species Sequoia sempervirens. The sequence continues at coordinate 7,469 of VDFB02051131.1, forward strand.
ACTTTGAAAAAAATTACAAAAAAATATGAATCACATCCGGACATGAGTCCTCTACTTATATCTAATTCAATATTATATATTTCAACAATATTTTGATTGGTTGCCACCTATAAACCATCACACCATGCCAATACAAGTGTGGTTATGGTTATACAAACACCCTTCTTATTTTTCCCTGAAATTTAAGTACTACTACATTGAAATTTCAAATTTTCACCAAATATTTAAAAATAAAATAAAAATAAACCTAGTAGTTTAGAAACTACATTCAATTTCTACAGATTCTATTCTTACATATTTTTGAGATAATATAGATAACTTATTCAAATTTTTACATCAAGTTTCCTAACTCATTTTTCTAAATTTTTTGCCACTTAAGGGCATGTTTTTTCCATGATGATCCTACACATATCCATACTTCATTTGGAATTTTGGCATACATTAGTCATAGATCATACTTGCTTACTAGTTGCATAGTTGATTAGTATTGTATTTCATATCAAATCCTTCAACATTTTCTTTGGTCTTGGCATAGTCAATAGGTTGCTCACTCAAAATATGAGGGGAAACTTCATATTGCATCAAGTTGAGAAGGTGTAATGGAGGTCAACCATGGAGATTAAAGAAATTTGGTGAGATTGTTCCTTTTGTTTTCATGTTATTTTCCTTTTTGCTTCATTATTGCTTTGGGTTTTGATTTATTTAGCTAATAATCTACTAACCTAGATATTTCTGATAGTTACATTGGTGAACTCACACTATTTTTTTTTTTTTGGTACGATATTTCCTTTTTTCGTAGGTATAGGTATGACCGCGATGCATTTGCTTCTCCAAATGACACATACACTCTTTTGTGATGCATATGACTTGTATAATGATGCATTTGATTGGCCACGATGCATTTTCTTTGTAGGTCGACACATTTTTCTGACAAATTCCAGCATGCAGACCTGAGCCGCATTCACCTTGTAGAGTGATGCATTCATCTGGTAAATTTTTGCATTCGGATCTTTCCAGAATTTTCCTAATTTCTTATTGAAATTTGTTAGTTTAGGGGTTTTTCTAGTTACTAATGGGCTATTGCAGCATGTGGCTTTGAGTTTTTGTAGGTCCAAGACATATCTTCGAAACTACTAACAAGTGGTTTTGTAGGTTTGATTGTCCAAGGCTACTACTTTGAAACACTTGTGTTTGCTTATTTTTAGATTAGAAAACACTTCCATTGGTGCTCTAAAAGGAACATTTTCTTGTCATTTGCTTGATTATGCTTGAAGGTGGTAGGTGATTATGCTCTCACCTTGTGCAAGCTAGGTGATAAAAAAATAGACCCATCTATCTTTGTGTCACCCTTTGATTCAATAATTGAAGTATCCTCTCCCCTTGCGCACTTGTGCAATCCTGTGTGTAAGAGAAATGGTTATTGAATCTAGAACTTGGGCCTTCCTTGGTTGGAAAAAGTACTCACCCCAAGGCGACTCAAACCAAAAATGGAGCTCTTTGGCCAAGCTACCCCCAACCGGTATATAAATGTGAATCCTAATGGAAAACTTAGGATTATGAGTGCAGATGTGTCATACGGACAAAGTAGAATTCTCTAGAACCTTGTTGAGCATAACCTCTTCAGGCTGGAATTCCTCTTTTAATGGAGCTTAATCTTTTCCCCATATGTGGCTACTTAAACGAGGGTCCTAAACTAAAAAAAATTGTGTAGTAGCCAAAATCCTTCTATTTGCTAACACAACAATGGTTGTTGTGAAGGCATCCACATTCTTGTAGTTCTTAGTAGAGGTGATCAACCTTGCATGGGAGTTATATGGGGGTTGGAAGCTTGGTTGGCCTGAAAAGTGAGTGCAATGTAAGGGGGAGCCCATGCGGCCATGCTTCTAGATTCACACGCTAAGAATAAGTGTGGTTGACGAAACCCACGTGGAATCTAGTGAATATTGTCCTTGCCTAACCTAGGATTGTGCTTGTGTTCATTATGCTTGTTTTCAAAGACAAAATATTGTGTTTTCCAAGTGTTTTCTGAAACATTCAAACAAACAAACACCATTTCAAAAATTTGGAAACAAACATTCAACTTGAGACAACTTCAAAATTTAGTCAAAATTACAAACAAACTAGGTATTCATTCTACTTGCAACACATTTGCTGTCTTGTGCAATGCATTCGCTCTATTGAAACACATTTGAAGATTTTTGTGCCACAATCACTCTAATAAAACACATTTTCTACTTCCTAAAACACATGTGCTTAGCTAAACCACATTCAAAATTTTCTTAGTCGCATTTACACTACTGTAGCACATTTCTGCTTTCTGAAATGCATTTTTTTTCCTCCACTGCAATTGAAATTTTCTACAACGTAATCACTCTGCTAAGCTACATTTGTCATTTTTGGCAATGCATCTACCTGGTCTAAACCACATTCACTTTGTAGAACACCACACATGCTTTTCTGAGTCGCATTTGTCATATGGAAAACTGCATTCACTGAAACTATGATGTAGTTGCTAAACTGAGACACAATCAAAACTTGGAATGATGCATTTTCCTGATGGAAATTAAAACACTATTTCAGACTAAAACCTGAGAGAAAACTTGTCCAATTTGTCATCAAACATCTTTTTCCAGCAGCCTCTATCAAAAACTAGAAAGAAAATTGCTCAAATCTTCCATTTCTTGCACACTTTAGTTTGCATTTACCCATAGGTTAATTCTTAAAAAAAATTAGTTGCATCCTTTAGGTCCATTATTTCCATTTTTAGTCATAAACCAGTCCTTAGGTCCTCATTTCATTTACATATTTTGGATTAGGAAACCTTACCATAATTTAAAATCATTTCCTTCAAAAGTAGGTTATCATTGGGCTTAGTCAACATTATTTCTTTTAGTCATTGTCCTTTTTGTGAGAATTTCCAACTCATAAGTCAAGTTAGGGAAACTCACTTAGACACCATGTCATTGTCATTTAGTCCTTCAAACAAGTCCTTTGATATTCCAAAATTAAGACATAGACCTAACATAGGGTGGTTGAGAAACCTTCTTCCAAATCACTTAGACCTTTACATTTGCATACCTTAGACATTCAAGTCATTTTAGTCCTCATACCTTATTCCAAAAATACAAAAAAATTAGTGTCAAAAACTTGTCATCTTAGTCTTCATCATCCTTTGGCATTAGTCATCCCCTTTAGACAATATTCTCATATTGCATTCCTTATTGCATCCAAAAATCCAAAAAAACATAGTTTGCATTTTTCATCCCTTGGATTTGCATCCCTTATTATCAAAAATCCCAAAAACATAGTGTCATCATCTAGTTTTCATTTTCATCCTCTTCCTAATTTGAGCAATACCTTATATGGTTGAGACTAGGCTTCAAAGAAAAAGAAGACAAATGGCTAACTTTGGACAAGACAATAAAACTTACATCTTTTCCAATGACATGAATCAAAACATGAACCAAGACACATCTTTCATCAATCCTTTCAGCGAAATGAATATGCCATCTTCATCACGAAACCCCTTTGAATCATTCATTCATAGGGATGAACATGGACATGTGTATATGGAAGACGTAGAAGGTGCAACCCAAAATATTGAGGTAGCTTCCTTTGTGGAAGAATTAGTCCTACATGACCCCCAAAGATATCTTTCCATGCTATTGGACCAAGGGACTAAACTACCACATGGCTTTGACATTAACACTTTGAGACCCACCTCTCCTAATCATAATACCAACAACAACAATGCTAACAATTCATCCAACACAAGTCAACCTCAAAACAATACAAACAATTCCTTTGTTGGTGCTACCTCACAAGTTTCCACAAGCACTATCAATGCCACCTCTAATGACATCCAATCAAAAAAATTCCAACTCAATCAATGCAACAACCATTGGAGGGACACCAACTATGTCACAAGCCATGTCACAATCAATGCCAACAATGTTCACAATATCCTCACAATCAGTTGGAGCTACCTTTGGGTCCTCATCAATGGGGGGAAAGTTCTTCAAATCATCTATTTGGAGCTTCATCTAGTTCCATGAGAACATCATCATCAAATCCCTTCATTGGTACCTCATTCAATCCTTTCGGTGGAAATAAACGACGTATTTTCATTCGAGTACCACAACCAAATTTCCCCATGTCATCACGACCTAATACCGATATTTCCCAAGGATAAAACATGAACATCCCCCATGGACAATTCCAACAATTTGGACAAGGAACTTAGAATACACAACATATGACCTCATTTGGACACCAAAATATTCATGGTCAACACACCCCACAAATTTCAACCCAAATGGCTAGAGGGCACATTCCTACATATGCATCACATATCCACACTCACCAACATGTCCCTAATCTAAACTTCCAATATCAACAAAATTTAAATAAAAATACATCGTACATCTCACAAAAACACATCACACAGCAAAACACCAACATCTCTTCACAACCAATGGGGTCCCATGGGGTACCCATCACTCCCATGTGTGACGCAACAAACAATCCTATAATTGATGCCTTGATAACTCAAGTGGCTCACTTGCAAAAGACTATAGAGACTATGCAAATGTCCAGCAAAAATCCACACATGTCATATGACCTATGCCCATATCCTTTTGACACGCGTCTATACATGCCACCATTTCCTCATGGGTATATGGCCCACCAAACTTCACCAAGTATAAGGGCAAAAAAAATCCTATTGAACACGTTCGAGAATTCACAACCAATTGCATGGACATTGCCTATGAACATACTTACTTGATGAGACTCTTCTCTAAGAGTCTTATAGGACCCACACTTGAATGGTTCTCCACTTTGAAGGGAATAAAAACATGGGATGAACTTGCAAACAAATTTGTGAAAAATTACGCTTATAACATTTACACATACACCTCCATCAATAGCTTATGCACACTTACACAAGAAGACATTGGTGAGACATTTATCCCCTTCCAAAGATGGAGAATCCTAGCAAGTCATTGCCACATTGACATACCTAAAAAAGAAAAGGTCGACATGTTCGTCCAAACACTCTTAGGACCATTGAAATATGGCTTACAAGTCCATTGCTGCACAAATTTCTTAGAATTAGTCAAGAGAGGTGTCCAACTTGAGAAAGCCCTTATTGCTAAAGGAGAACTAAAATATGGTCCTAAAAACACAAACGTAAACCCTCCTTCAGAAAAGAACAAGTATTGGGTTAAGAACAAACACATTACCAATGATGGCATTGTTGATGCCAAAGTAGTAAACACAATGGGTACTATCCTTACTCTTAAAGGAGATCCACCACAAAACACATGAATGAACACACAAAGACCTACTGCTAATGCCATAAAAAATAGTCACAATAATCAAAACAATTAGAATCAAGGATAACCCTATCAAATGAGGAAATTCCCAAAGAGACACACATATACTCCCTTGGGGGAACCCATCAAAGAGGTCTTAAAGAACCTCCTTCAAAATGGTGTCATCACATTAGAAGACCCTAAGACATATGACCCAAGATAGTTTAAACCATTGTGGTGGGATGATAACTCTTTCTACGACTACCATCATGCTAAAGGACATAAGACCTCCTCCTACCAAAAACTAAGAAATCTTGTCCAAGACCTCATTGAAAATCATACCATTCACTTAGATAGACAATATTTTGCCTCAAATGTAGGCCATACTATTCAAAAAAACCCACTACAAGACCATGGATCAAATAAACCTTCTACGTCAGGTCCTAATACTAATAACAACCAGGCTAATTATGCTCAAGCCGCCTTTGATTATTCTAGTGGAACCATTAGCAACAATGTTTGAATTGATGATGAATGTGTCAATACCATCATTTTCAAAAGAGCACTTGAATGCAATGTCACTACCCGTGGCGGAAAAGTCACCATCACAGGTCCTCCTCCTCCTAGACAACCAAGAATCACAATACCTGGTCCATTCGCTAAATAGGTGCAACCTGGCTTGTCTACTAAACAACCCCAGTCTAAGGGACAGTTTAACCTTATTGATCAACTAGGCAAGACACCTACTCAAATTTCTATACTTGAGTTGCTACGCATTTCTCCTGTGCATAAGGCTATACTTGACAAAACCTTGCAAGAGTCCTCTATCCCTCAAGACATTGATGTTAATCAGTTTGAAGCCATAGTGGGATACCTCACTACACCCCATCATATAACATTTTCAGACCAAGATTATTCGTCACCAAAGTCCAATCATAACGATGCCTTACACATTGAAGTCTTTATCAGAAAGCACAAGGTTAGATGAGTTTTAGTAGATGGCAGAGTAGGACTGAACATCTACTCCTTAAAACTAGTTAAGGCTCTAGGATTTTCTGATGCTTGTGTAGACGCTAAAAAGAGCATAGTTATAAATGCATATGATGACGAGGAATGATCCTCTTGGGGCATTATCACACTCCCTATTAGAGTTGGGTCGGTCACTATGCACAAAAATTTCCAAGTCCTAGATCTTGAACTACCCTGTAATATCTTGCTTGGTCGACCTTGGATTCACGGGCCCTAAAAGTTGTCCCATCAACTTATCAACAATGCCTAAAATTTCCTTTTGATGGCACTGAGATCACCATATATGGAGACCTCAATCCCTTAAATATTGCACCAACCTAAGGGGTGTTTCAAAACATCGAGTGCCCATTAACCGGGAAGCTTCAACCTCCTCTTCTTCTAAATTCATCGACCCGTCCTCACTCACTAAACCTTCCATGACCATATCTCCTTCGACCTCCACATCCACCACTCCATCCACTTCCACATCTTCTACAACACCATCATACTCCATCCCAAAAGTTGAATCCAATGTCAAGATCCAGGACCTAGGTTGCAGAGAATTCAAACTGAACACTGCATATTGCATCACTAAAATTCCCAAGCCTCCTAAGGTATATGGTCAACCCTGTTTCAGAATGGAACCTAAAGAAATATTTAAAGTTCCTCTAGCCATAGTTTTCATAAAATGAGGTGACATGAATGACGAAGAAATTTCTGACATATCAGGATGGCTTTACAAATAAATGGAAGACTTACCCCAATTACCAATTAAGATATATGGCAAAGGAAATGACATGATAAAGGTAAAAGGCTACGATGGAGCTAGTGGCCTTGGAAGAAATAAAACTGGACGAAGAGAACCTATAGTGCCTACCCGACGACCAAAGTATCTTGGGTTAGGGTATGGGCTACTTGACTATGACGATCGATGTACCATTGTACTTTCGAGTGAGAGTGGGAATGCTTCAAAAAGCGTCAAGACTATTGAGGAATCCTTTACCGAAACTGACTCCCATGAATGGGAATTTGGCTCCCAACAATTTGTAAGCAACTATTTCCTTGAGGAATTGTTCCTTGAACCTACAGAACTTATGCTGGAACAAATATTTTGGCAAACATTTAAGATTGATTCAACATCAAATAATGCCAATCTTGACATACCAAGGAAAAGAGAAGACTGGGGTAGACTCTTTTTCCCCAAGGACAATGACAAGTCTGAATCATCTTCCAATCCTATTAGCCACAACCCTAAAATATCTTTCCAACCATATGACCCTAATGACCACCATTCAGATCCATCTGACTCACCACAATACACCACCAACCCCAATGTCAATCCTTTCGTCCCCTACTTTTCTAATGAGTATGATTCAAGTGAAGGAGAATATTGGATTGAATTTGACAGGGAATTGGATGATGACAACTTCATTTTCAATGTCTTCGAATCCATCTGCATGATTTTCTCATCCTCCCCACAATTCACCAATATTGACGATGGTATTTCCTTAGTCTACCCACAACTAATTGATTGGGATCAACAAGGCCTGCTAGTTATGGATGTATTTCAAAATGATGAGGCCATTGGATAATTTATGGGACTACGGGAGGGCATACCAAGTGGTGACCATAAGGTTGGATTTGATATTGACCTAGATTGTGCAGCTTACTTCGAGGAGACTGCGTCATCCTCTAGTGGAAAAATGAAAAATAAAAATAAAACAAAAAATGACATGTCTTTAGGTGAAAAATGAAAGGCACCTTTTGACGATAAAAAAGTAAAAATAAAGGATGTATCCGAAGGTGAAAACCTCCCCGAGGGGCCTAAGGATGGAGGACTGGACTTTGTCCTCATGACTCATGAAAAGTTAGTAATTCTTATTGAGGAAACCATAGAAATAAACATATCCACAATAGAAGATCCTAAATTGGTCCTCTTTGCAGGGTATTTAATAGAAGAGAAACCTGAATTCCATAAATTCTTTGCAGAGCGTAAGATCAATTTTGCATGGTCATATGTTGACATGCCTAGGTTGGACCCAGAATTAGTTTTGCACCATTTCCCCTTACTTCTAGATGCTACGCTAGTGAAACAGAAGATGCAAAAAATGCATCCTCAGATTGCCTTGTGAGTCAAAGAAGAACTCAAGAAATTGCTAGATGTGGGATTCATACGATCGATAGACTATGCTGAATGGATATCCAATCTTGTACTATTCACAAAGACAAATGGTTAGATCTGCGTCTGCACAAATTTTAGAGAATTGAACAAAGCATGTCCAAAGGATGACTTTCCTTTGCCACACATTGATATCATAGTTGACCTTATAGTAGGATATGAGATGTTTTCCCTCATGGATAGTTTCTCGGGTTATAATCATATTCATATCACCCCTGAAGATTAGCATAAAATAGTATTCACATGCCCTTGGGGTACATACTACTAGAATTCCATGCCTTTTGGTTTTAAGAATGCAGGCGCCACATATTAGAGAGCTATGACAACAATATTCCATGACATGATGCATAAGATAATGGAAGATTATGTGGATGACCTTTTGGCTAAGTCTTCAACATGAAAAGATAATTTGAATGTGTTAGAAAAAATATTCAAGAGACTGGAAGAATACAAAGTCCACCTGAATCCTAAGAAATGTGTTTTTGGCATGACATATGGAAATTTTTTGGGATACATAGTTTCTCACAGAAGCATCGAAGTAGACCTTGCCAAAGTGAAAGCCATATTAGACATGCCTCCCCCAAAAGGAATAAGTGAACTCAGAAAATTACAAGGTAGGTTGCAATCTAACAGATGCTTCATAGTACAATTGGTTGACAAGTTTCAAGCATTTCAGTATCTTTTACACAAAAGAATTCCCTTTGTATGGACATACAAGTGTCAAGAGGCCTTTGAGTGTATAAAAGAATATCTACTGTCACCACCTGTTCTAATGCCACCAATTGAACGAAAACTGTTGATTTTGTACATTTTTGCAACTACTTCAGCACTGGGGGCATTATTGGCACAAAATGACTATGAAGAAAAGGAAAGGGAAAATATACTATATCAGTCACACTCTAGTTAGATATGAGCAAAATTACACATTTATTAAATGTTCCTATCTAGCAATGGTCTTCATTGCTAAAAAATTAAGACATTACATGCTAAATCATAAGACACAATTGGTGGTGAAAATTGATCCCCTAAAATACCTCCTCAGTAGAGCAACATTGATAGGACGTATGGCAAAGTGGGTAATGATCTTGAGTGAATATGACATTCAATATGTGGAACGGAAGGAAATAAAAGGACAAGTGATAGCCGGCCAATTAGCAGATGCACCTATACAAGGCGATCACTCGCTGGTGGTAGACTTTCCTGATGAGTCCATATTTCATGCAAAACCTATGTCACCTTGGAAACTTTATTTTGATGGATCTCACACTAGTCATGGCTTAGGTGTAGGAATATTGTTCATCACACCTCAAGGAGACGAAATCCCTAAGTCATTTTGTATTTCCTTTCCATGCACAAATAATATTGCAGAATATGAAGCACTTGTCACAGGGCTCTGAATGGCTATCAAGTGGAAAATTTGAGCACTTCATGTTTTTGGAGACTCTCAGTTGGTCATCAACCAAGTCAATGATGAATATGAAACTAAGATGAAAAGTTATTGCCCTATAAATGCATGGTGGATATCTTTCAAGAATATTTTTACAGGCTTTATTTTGAACATATTCTGAGGGCACAAAAAAAGGTGGTAGACACAATGGCTACAATCAAATCACTCCTAGACATACCTAGCAGTCTACCACAACTCGAGATCTTGGTGGAACAGTTGTTGATCCCTACAGATGACATTCTAGAATTAGAGATGGTTTGCGAGCTTGTTTGTCCTGATTCTCCCTGGTATCAAGACATTTATGACTATCTCAAGCTCCAAAACCTTCCCCCAACCTATCCAACAACCAACAAAAGTCCTTTATCTATAAGGCTACCAAATACACCATCATCAGTGACACCCTCTATTACCGTAGCTTTCACAACACCCTCCTTCAATGTCTCGAAATTGACAAAGCAAAAACAACCTTACGTGAAGTAGATGAGGGTATATGCGGATCTCATTCGAGTGTCCTACTTTAGCCAAAAAGATAATGAGACTTGGGTATTATTGGTCGACCATTGAAAAAGATGCAATTGAGTTTGTCAGGACCTGTCACCAATGTTAGATACATAGTGATTTGATTCGTGCTCCAACACAAGAACTTTGATCGATTATATCTCCTTGGCCCTTCACACAATGGGGACTCGATCTCATGGGAAAAATCCATCCTACCTCTTCCAATGAGCACAAATTCATTATCACCACCACTGAGTACTTTAATAAGTGGATTGAATCCATCCCCCTTACATACATAACTGACAAACAAATTTCCAAATTCATTCTTAATTACATCATTTGTCGGTATGGTATTCCACAGTCCATCATCATAGACAATGAATGTCTATTCAAAAATCAAGATGTTTGTGAGTTATGTGAGCGATTCCACATACAACATAATTTCTCCATGCCATACTACCTATAAGGAAATAGTCAAGCTGAGGTGTCCAATAAGACAATAATCAAAATTCTTAAGAAGACTATCAATGACACTGGCTATGACTGACATATCCAATTTAACCCTGCTTTGCGGGCTTACCACACTAGCATCCACACACCTATGGGTGCCACTTCATTTTCCCTAGTCTTTGGAGCTAAAGCCATATTGCCCATCAAGGTTGAAATTCCATCCTTACGAGTCTCCATGAAGGGTCTAATAGATGATGAAGAATACAGACATTCACGACTACACGAGCTGGAAATGTTAGATAAAAGAAGGGATAATTCCTTGAAGCATCTACATCCATATCAAAACCATCTCCATTGCAGTTACAACAAGAGTCATGGTCAAGAATTTTGACATTGGTGATTTGGTTCTCATGCAGAATCCCAAAAATCAAGCAGACAGAAAAACCTGGCAAGTTTGAGCCCAACTGGCTGGGTCCTTACATCATTATATCCTCTTTCAGTTCTGAAGCATATTAGCTAGCTACTCCTGATGATGAACAACTGACAGAGCCTATCAACAATCTAAATCTTTGAAATTTCTATGCATAGCATCATAAAGTTGAGCTGAAAAAACATAAAAATACAAAAAAAATTGAAAAAAAAAAATCATCACCCTGATGAAAACCTGGCAAACAGGCATCTTGGTGACACTAAAAAAAATAAAAAAATGACAATAATAGTAAAGAGAAATAATTCTTCCAATTGTGAAAACCTGGTAAACAAGCGCTTTGGATAAGTACCATGGTGAAAACTTGGCAAGAAGGTGCCATGCGTAGTCAGTTTTTTCTTTGCCATCTACTGCCACTTTATCTGCCTTCGTCCATAATAAACACTTAGTTTTCTCGACATCACCTTGCCACCCATCACAAAACCTTGTCATTTTCTTCCATGGTCGATAACGATTGACATCAAGTCCTATGTATCACCCTTTCGTCACCCCAAGCACGTCCTTTCTGCATCCGTCAAGTTAACTAGTCTTGGACCTGACTAGGGGAAAATATTTATTACCTGACTGTAGTGGGTATCGCACATGGTCCTGTCACTTGGAAAATTCCTGAGAAAAGACCTAAAAATGATAAAAAGTCCTGAAAAAAGACCTAAAAATAAAAAAAAGTCCTAAAAAAAGACAAAAATCATAAAATGTCTTGAAAAAAGACCTAAAAATTGAAAAACGTCCTGAAGAAATCCAAAAAAATAAAAATATCTAAAAAAAAATACAAAACTAGAGTCGTATTGTGTCAAGTTGGACATGTCAGTTAGTCTTTGTCATTTTTCTGAACTACGTTGTCTCTGCGCATTTGCTACGTAGGTAAGGCTCATCTTTGAGCCCCCGAGACATTACGTCAATCCTTTTAGGTTTGTCAAAATAAAAATCATGGCTCAATCTTTGGTCATTATGAAAAATACATTGGTTGTGTCAAACTATGAGGTCTCTGAGTGTATGATGTAGGTAAGACCATCAATCGATGAGCCATCGAGGTCGCACTAGGTCAATCCATTAGGGTTCATGAAACTGCACTGGCACACACATCAAAAGTATTCAAGTCAAACAAGTCATTTCAAAAAAATAAAAACTCTTAAAACAAACTCTAGCAATTCCTTATTAAACACGTCAAATGCATTAACATGTCAACATTGACATGTAGACACACTTGGTCAACTTCAACCAAACTCAGTCAAAACAAGTCAAATAGTCAACTCTTGGTCATTCTTCAGATGTGTCTTTCTGAAGGATTTCCTTTTTCATTTATCTTTACCTTAGGATGTGTCCTTCCTAGGTATCATCACCATCATCTAGCATTTTGGGGGATCCTCTTGACATCAACATTATTTAGGATGTGTCCATCTTGAATTTGGAAAATTTTGACATCTAGTACTCAGACATCATCAAACATGACACCTTTGCCATCCTACATTGTCAAACCTAGCATCTTGACATCAAAACACCTAACATTCAATGATGTCCTGACAATAGGATTTAGAGAAGCATCAACGAATCAGGATGATTGACTTGTCTTTACCTTTTTTAGATTGTCATGTTACTAGTTTCTCACCTATGTCCTGACCAACAAGATTTAGAGAAGCAACGACATATCATGATGATTGGATTGTTTTGTCTTTTTTTAGGTAGTCATTTTGCTAGTTCCTTGAGGATGTCCTGGTAACAGGATTTAGAGGAGAAACGATGTTTCATGACTTGCCTTCCTTGTCTTTCTTGCTTGTGGTTGGTTGTGACAAAAGACAGGAAATTGCACTCTTAGTATGGGTCATGATCATCCTTGTCTGCGACTACTTGTTTTATGTGATGGTACGACCTGAACACCTTGATCTATGTCATATCATGGTGTTTTTTGGCCATTACAATAATCCTCCCAATGATGATTAAGAGAAATGACTATTGGTTCTTAGGAAAATTGTTGAAGGATTTCTCTCATTGTACTAGCATCTGTCTCCTCTCTTGTTGTCTCTCTCTTCTTCTGTCTCCTGATGATATCCTGTGACATACAAAAAAAAATTTGCATACATAATCATACATGCATTGCATTATGTTCATTACACATTGGAATTTGGTTACATTAACATATAGTCGCATCCATACATTCATATATCATAAAAAGAAAAAGTAAGCAAGTCATTATCCATATCATCACATTTATCATTCACATAAGACATCGCATGTCACATTATACATACATAGTATTGTCATACATTAATACATCAACATACATTAACATAAACATGCAATTCATTAGAGTCAAAACATTATGCATATCATCATCATCATAAAAATCATCATCCATGGCATAGCATCATCATAACATATAAATAAACATCACATCATCATGGCATCTCATTATAAATAACCATCACAAATTCATACATGACATGGCGTATAAAAGACATCATCATAGGAATCATAAATGCATAAATCATATCACATGAGCATAATAGAACATATAGACTGCATCACCACATAACATAAAGCATATAGGCCACATCAATACTGCATCATATATATAATCTCAAAAATCATGTCATAGGATAGAGTCATGAGATATCCCAAAAATAAGAGCTTGCAGGCTCAATGGTCAAAATATAACTATCATAACATAAGTGTTTGAAATGTCCTGATGCAAAGTAAGAATAAAAATGTCTATGTCGAATTCTCCTCATCCCCTCAAGGAGAAGATCTAGGGGATTGATGCTCTGTCAAGGGAATTGATGCCATCATGGTCACTATGGCCGTGCCTGGGAAGCCAAAGGATCTATCACTAGAGGCTAACTATGCACTATCCTATGACTGAAACCTGTGGAACCATGGTCATGACTCAACCTGTGCCCTGAGGAGTACTTGTGCGAGTGGTGAGATCTATTCCCTGATGTGTGCCCTGATGAGGTGGAACCACCCACACTACCTTGGCTACAACTATTATGAGACCTGTTGCTGCTCCCTGATCCTGACCCTGTCCTGTTGTAGGACTGAGACAATATAGGCTCCCTTTGCTTGGCTAGCACTGCTCTCTCATATAACATCTTATTCTAATCCCTACTCTCATTGACTCTGACCAACTCCCTCACCACATCTTTGACAAGCCCTAAACATAGCTCCACAAATCTTGAGCACCATCTCTCTACCTCCTGGTGTATGATCTCTACCTGATCCCACTCAACCCATGTCACCTCTAACTCTATTCATAGGGATATAATATGTGCAGTGGCCTCATCGAGCCTCCTCTATAAGTCTACCACTCACAGATATGCACTCACATCATGTGGTAGTGGTGGTCCTATAGGTGCATCATCCTCCCCCTCTACCGTCCACCACTTCAGCAACCACTCTACCTCATCTATCACATCCTCATCATCCCCAATCTCCTCTGACCACCCCCTCCTCCCTTGAAATCTCTGCCTCCATCTCCCCCTCTTGCCTGATCTCCATCTTTGCTAGCCCCTCCTCCTAACCAACCTTAACACCAAGTGGGCATGTGCAGGATCATGGTATGCCAAAAAGTGGCAATGGAGAAAAAAATACGTGTTTCTACGACTCAAAAACGCGAAAATGGTGAGTTGACTTTTTGGAGCTGGGGTGACTACCGAGGCAGAGGGAAAACTTAGTTTTAGGAATCGGATATCCGATCCAAATCGGATATCCGATTTGGATCGGATATCCGATTTTGTTGAAGTATATAAAAAACACTCATTCCGATCCAGACAAAGGGAAACTTAGTTTTGGGAATCGGATATTCGATCCAAATCGGATATCCGATTTAAATCGGATATCCAATTTTGTTAAGTATATATATATATATAAAGGCCCGCGACCAACAGTCATTCTCATTTGTTTTCGGCTCATCGGCGGCAGGCGCACAGTGGAGAGCGAAATCTGATATCCGATTTGGAGTCCATCTCTAACAGGTAAAGTTCTTTATTTTTTATCAAATTTTCAATTAGATTTGTTTATTTTTAGTTGATTTTTTTCAAAATATTGTTTTTTGGTAGAAAAACTAGAGTTTTTTGGTAGATTTACAAAAAACCATAAAAAATTGAAGAAGAAAAATAGTAAGAAACTACTTTTTTTAAAATGTAATGGCATTTCCATAGCATACAGACATTGAGAGCAAATAAAATACAGAGTTCAATCCATGAATTATAGAAAATAGATTTTTGTTGGTTATATTCATATCGCTGATTACATTGCACAAAACATACTACAACTGCATAAATATCAAATGGTGATAGTTGTCGATGCTACCACATTTTTCATACATGTCTACCAAAGCATTTTATCAAACAGTTCACTGCCTTGCTGCTATGGCTAAAACCCTAAAACAGGTGCTTATGAACAGTTATGGATGCTTTGAAAAGATCTATCAAAGCATAATGGTAAGCAATAGCATAGACAAGGCGATGAACTATTTCAAATGCCTCAAAGCCAATGGTCTCATGGTGATGGAATGCCATGACAAATCCATAACAATTTGCTTGTCATGGCGTGCGTTATGGC
>VDFB02051132.1:0-13756 GCA_007258455.2 Sequoia sempervirens
TTTTTCTTTTTTCCTATTTTTTCGCTAAAAATCACTACTGGGGTTTGGTTTCTTGCATTGTGGGGGGAGTTTTTTCTTGCTTTCTATCATTTACTTCAGAAAACCAAAAAATATTCACATTAAACATTCATTAAACCTCTCCAAACATGGTCGAAAACCCTTCTTCTATTGAACTTCTCACACCTCATAACTATCATACTTGGAAGGAATTCATGACACATCTTCTCAGATCAAAGGGGTTGTGGTCCTGTTTAGATGCAATTCAACTGATTCTGACATGACCATTTGAGGTTATGCAACATAGAAATAAGATGGATGAGGCTATGGGTTTGATTTCCTTACATGTTTCAGATAGCTTGTTGTTTCGTCTTGATGGGTGTAACAGTCGTCTTGAAATGTGGACTAGTTTCAATGATTTGTTTGGTACCATCAATCAGTTCCGTGCAATATAGATTGAGACAGAGTTGACTTCATTTGTACATGATTCTTTTCCCTCTATTGAGGACTTTATGATGAAATTCAAACAATAGAGATCTCTTCTACAGGGTTGTGGTAAGAACAAAACAGATGAGTGTATTTACTTGATTCTTTCTAAGCTTCAAGGTCCTTTCTAGATATTCTCTTTGAAATTTTATTCCACCATGGATGCATTAGGAAACCTCTTTACCATGCCTAATTTTGAGGTGTTTTGTGATTGATTGACATGAGATCAGGCCAAGATATCATAGTTGGATGCTCTCATAGGATCTAAGAACCAAGCAGTAGTAGCTCAGTCATCTAAAGGGAAAAAGAAGCAAAAACCAAAGCCAAAGATAGATTCAATAGGCAATGAGAGTTCCTCCAAGCCACCTCCTAAGACTGATTCAAAACCATAGTTCAATTCTAAATAGGAAAAATCTTTGAAATCTAGCGAGTCTTCCTCCAAGACTAAGAAGAAATCAGGTGATCCTTGTAGTTTCTGTGGCAAGGAAGGACATCCAATTTCCAGGTGTTGGAAATGATTAGAGGCTTTAGAGGAAGCCATGTAGTAGCATAATATCACCTCACCTTAGCTTCCTTCCCAACCCATAGGGAAAGGTCATTCTTTTTCTGCACGAGTATTATCCTCAAGATCCACTTGGATTCTAGATTCTGGTGCTTCTCACCATATGACACACACATGATTTGGTCACCGCACTTGTCCCTACTAGCACTACACATATTGTAGTTGGTGACTCAACACAACTTTTAGTTTAGGGTTCAAGTACTGTTTCATTAGATGGTGGTTGTATTTAGGATGTGCTTCTAGTTCTTGACATTTCGACAAACCTTCTTTCCGTTTATCAGATTTTCCACTCTGGCTCTGGTAAGATAGCTAAGTTCTCACCACATTATGTGGCTATTCAAGACCTTCATGATCCTAACTGGGTTGTGGCTACTGGGAGTGTTGATTTTGCATCTCTCTTATACAGATTTGATGGCTTTGAGAGTTTAGACACTATAGGTTCCTCTCTTATAGCAGATGTAGACTTAGTGAGAAGGCTTTGGCATGAGCGTTCTGGTCATGTCAATTATACATATGTACAACAGATGAGTAGTCAGGCACTTGTGATTGGGCTTCCTCAGATTTCTTATACTGATGATGTATGTCGAGGTTGTGCTCTTGGAAACAATCAATGGGATCCTTTTCCTAAGGGTCGAGCCACACATGCTAAGGCACCCTTGGAGTTGGTACACAATGATCTTATGTTCTTTCTGACTCCTTTTTGAGGGGCCCGATATGTGCTCACTTTTATTGAGGACTTCTAGAGACATACATGGGTGTACTTTCTTAAGTACAAGTCTGATGTCTTTGATTCATTCAGGACCTTTAAGATATTTGTGGAGAAGCAATCTAGACTTTCTATTAGGAGGATATGCATAGATAATGGGGGGAGTATGTTAATCAGGCCTTCAGAGATTTTTACACTGAGCATGGTTTATAGCATTAGTTTATAGTGCCTTACACCCCTCAGCAGAATGGTGTCATGAAGAGAAAGAACATAACCTTATGGGAGATGGAAAATTGTATGATACAGTCTTGAGCTATGAGTTCTTCATTTTGGGCTAAGGAAGTCAATTGTGCCAATTATATTCAGAATCAGATGCCTCACAAGGCATTATGACATATGACTCCTGAGGAGGCTTCGACCCATGTCAAGCCTGATGTTTCTACATTCTGAGTTTTTAGTAGTGAGGCTTGGAAATTTATTCTTGATGCTCAGCAGAAAGCCTTGGAGAGGAAGATTTGACCACTCATATTTTTTTGGCTACTGTGAGGATGTTAAGGCATATAGGTTGTTTGATCCTGATTCCAGAGAGGTCTTGTTTTAGTGGGATGTCCAGTTTGATGAGTGCTATCCTCAGATGAATTCTCCATCACTAGCTTCTCCCTCACTGCCTGCTCCTCCCTTTTCATCTCTTGAGGGTTACTTATCCCTTGAGGATGATGCATATGATGATCCACCATCTTCACCACCACCAGCCACTCAGTATTTTCCTAGGTGGGCTCGTGTTACTATTGAGGCAGCTGGTTCTTTGGCAAGTGATCCTTTAGATACTTGTCGTACTCGTGCTCAGACATCTAGTTCTAGTCTTTTGAGTCATACCATTTCGAATGATCCTCAGAAGTTTTTAGAGGCAACAAGTCACCTTGAGTGGGATAGGGCCATGGATGAGGAGTATTCTTCTTTGATGAAGAATCATACTTGGGATCTTTTTCCTCTTCCTAAGGGAAGAAATTTGGTTCGGTGCAAGTGGGTGTACCGTACCAAGTATGTTGTAGATGGTTTGATTGATAAGTATAAGGCACATCTTGTTGCAAAGGGGTTTTCTCAGGTAGAGGGTATTGACTACTCCGAGACCTTTGCTCCTGTCACCAAGATGAACTCTATACGCCTTGTACTTTCACTTGCAGCTTCACAAGGATGGAAAGTGTTTCAGATGGATGTGAAGAATTCCTTCTTGCATGGAGACCTACATGAGGAGATTTATATGGAGCAGCCTCAGTGATTTGTGCAGGACACTTCTTTGGTTTGCAAACTTTAGCATTCATTATATGGTCTCAAACAAGCCCCTTGGGCTTGGTATGAGAAGATGGACTCTTTTACCTTTATTCCTATCTTAACATTTCACTTTAGTTTGCATATTGTGACATTTAATAATTATATTAATCATTAAATTTCTACCTATTAGGGTTACTTTTAGGTTTTGCATGATCTCCTTTTAAGGATTGACCTTTGTAAATATTTCATTCTATTGTTCTGTTAATACATCTTTCATATTATAGAGCTTCAAACCCTCTCTTTTTTCTCCATTCTCTTCCTTGTGACAGGTATCTCTTTGCAAGTAGGTGTTCTTGGCTCGGTTGGTTTTAACAACTACAAAAATTAATAATTAATTATTTACTTGGAAAAAATTACAAAAATATGCATCCACATGTCGGAACATGAGTCCTCTACTTATATCAAAATTAATAAAAATATTATAATTTTATTGTGGTTAGGGTGGTTGCAGACACCTACTTCTTATTTTTTCCTTGAAATTTAGTTTATTGCATTGAAATTTAATTTTTCTAAATAGATTTAAAAAAAACCAGTAGTTTAGAAACTACATTCAATTTGCGACAAAATTCTATTATTACATATTTTTGAAATAATATAGATAACTTATTAAAATTTTTTAATCAAGTTGCTAACTCTGATATTTTTGAATTTTTGCCACTTAAGGGCCTATTTTTCCATGATGATCACGCATGATGATGAGTGATGATGTATTTCTTATCTAGGGATTGGGGATGTAAAGAGAATTACTTTCCTTATTTTTGATAACACACATATATACAATGCATCAAGGTATAGAAAACCAAGATGGTGTTGTACCTAGTGAGATGGACTTTGAATCAACAATCAGATAGGAGTATCCTTGTTCACACCTAGAATACAAAACCTTATTAGGATGTACTTTAGAAATTTCAATCATCTCAGACCAAAACATAAAGAGGAAAAACCTCCAAATGTAATATTCAACAAGATATCCAAAACATCCTCCCTACACACCAAACAAAATTTAGTACGACCGAGGTTATATTGCAAGCATATCCAACAAGCACAATAGACAAAAAGATAATGATCAATGCCCCCTTCCTTTCTCTCTAAATAGTTTTGATTAGACATCATCAAGAGGTCATTGGAATGAGCACAATAAGATAAATCAACAAGACAAATATCAAGTAAGCAAATAACCTAATGTTCTTCATATCTCTAGCCAAGACTAAACTACGGTGATGTTTGATGTTGATTTCCATTGTAGGAAGGATGCATCCTAGGTCATGATATTATCAGATGATTGTGAGATTAATGGGATGATGGGCTATTGATACCAAGAATTGACCAACTTATTTACCTACTAACCTGGACTTGAGATCCTAACATTTTAGTTTTCACTTTTAATTTGCTATACTTTTTTCTGATTTCTTTGCTAAAGGGTGAATATGATGATTGATTTATTGTGAGTGGAAGTTTATTGAAGGTGAAGGAAAAATGGGATGGATGATTTTGGGTTTTTTGAATTTTTTTAGTATTTTTGAAATGCTTTGAGGCTATTTTTGAGCTTGTCAAGATATTTTACAAATGTTTTGATTTTCAAAATTTCCAATGTTTTTGTGTTTTTTGGGATTTTGACCGAGAACCTAACCTAAGGGCCTATCCGAGGGGCCTTGGTAGTTGATCAAAGATTATCCTTGCCTACATATAAATATATGCAAAGACCACATAGTTTGACTGACACAGACTCATTTAATGATGAAGTATGAACATGTGGATTGTCGGTTTATTATGATGGACACCTAAAGGACTAACCTAATGTCTCAGAGGTTGATCAGAGATTAGCCTTACCTAGATTCAAGCTCAGAGATGACATAGTTATACATGACGACTTTGTTTTTGATTTTTTTTGTTTTCGACTTGTTTTTGTTTTTTTTTTATATGCTTTGGATGTTTTTCGATTTTTTGGTTTTACAATTTTTTTATATTTTTTTATGTTAAGGAAGATTTCAAGAATATACAAGAATCTAATCTGATACAGGTATATTGGCATGCCCCCAATGTGATGTGATAGACTACTCTAATATAGGAAGGAAAAACTGACCTTAGGAATGTACCAAGTAGTCCTAGGATGGGACATGATACAAACAGATGATCAAGCTACAATGCAAATGAGGATGGGTAATGGAAGGATCAATGGAAAGTGATGGGTGGATACGATGGAAAGTGATGCAGAACAAGCCAAAGAATTGATGCTGGATGGAAAGTGCTTATTTTCACAAGGTTCCTAATTGCTAGGTTTTCACCAAGGTACTTGTCTAAAGTGCCACTAGATTGGTTTTCACTAGAGAACATTTTTTTTTCTTTACTTTTTTCAATCCTTTTTCTATTTTTTTTGGATTTTGGTATTTTTTGTAATTTTGATTTATACCTTGCAAGCTTAGGCATACATCCTTTTGATATGTGATCTATTGATGGGCTCCTACAGAGGCTCACCTTTGGGTGTGGATAGCTGATATTCTCTTGATTTATAACATGTAGTGATGACAAAGGGTCCCAACCAGTTAGGTTCAAAATTTCCCTTGCTGTCTAGATTTGGTACATTCTTCTAATTTTATTTCAACACGATCTCTCTGACTTGAAATGAACAAATCTTGATATTCTTATTATATCTCCATTTGAGATAGTTTTGGTTCACTTGTAGATGATTCAAGGCATCCATGGACTATTCATCCAATAGTTCCAGCTCATTCAACTGTGACACCCAATACTCCTCATTAGTAATGAGATTTTGTAATGATATTCATAGGGATGGAAGCTCAATCTCAATGGGAAGGATGGCTTCTGATCTATAGACCAGGGAAAAGGGGGTTGCACTTGTAGGCATATGAATACTCATTTGGTAGGCCCATAAGGCGGGATTTAGCTATAGGTGCTAGTCACCACAAGCTTCATTAATTGTTTTACTAAGGATTTTTAGGATAGTTTTATTAGAAGCCTTAGTCTGGCCATTACCTTGGAGGTAGTATGGGGTGGAGAAGTGATGTTGGATATTGATTTTTTGCCATAGCTCATGAACATCCTAGTTTTTGAAAGGTGTCCCATTATCTAAGATAAGGGCTTGTGGGACACTACAATAACAAATGAGATAGTTCAAGATGAACTTTGAGATTTCCTTCCTAGTTATATAGGTCATGGGGATAGCTTTGACCCACTTTGTGAAGTATTCTATGGCAATGATAATGAACTTGTGTCCGTTAGATGAGGTGGGTGTGATTTTTTTTTATGAGATCGAGCCCCCATTGTGAAAAGGGCCAAGGCATTATAATTGGTTGGAGCTCATGAGTTGGTGCATAGATGAGGTCCCATGCTTTTGGCATTGCAAAAAATTTTGGACATACTCATGAGCTTCTTTCTCCATTGTAGACCAATAGTACCTAGTCCTCAACAGTTTATTGGCCAAGGTCATACCACTAGAATGTGAACCATAAATACCATCGTGTACCTCAGCCAAAGTAGTCAAAGTTTCCTTGGGGTTAAGGCATCACAAGAGTGTTCCTTTGATACTTCTACAATATAGGGTATCACCTAAGATGAAAAAATGGAATGAATTTTTGATAAAGGTTCTCTTAAGGTTTGGGGTGATGTATGAGGGGAGGATTCCTATTTTTTAGGTAGGTGAATATGTCATGGTACCAAGGATCATTGGGACCAATGATTTCACACATGAACTCAGAATCTGGTACCTGGAAAGTTGGTATGAGAAGCTGCTCTACAAAGAATTCATGTTTATGGAAATTGTGTGGGATATCTTTTAAAATGATCCAATTGTTTCCATAGTGGCAGTTGCTTTGTTGTTTACCCTTGGTATTTGTTCAAATGTTATTTTGATGAAGAATTCCTTGAGATCCTCTACCAATTTCTTGTATGAGGTAAGTTTTTTCATCCTTTATTTGATATTCATCATTGAACTAGTTGATAATTAGTTGTGAGTCCCCATAAAACTTGAGTGCCATGATTTTCCATTATACTACAATGATCTGGAGCCCTATTACAAGAGCCTCATACTCTACAATGTTGTTGGTGCATGTTAAAGACAACCTATATTATTTTTGGATATAGTCCCCTTGCAGTGTGATGAAGAGGACTCCTGCTCCTAATAAATGTTGTGTGTATGACCCATCGAAATATACCTTCCAATGATCTGTTGCACTAAGGTTGAAAATGAGTATCTAGAAATTCTGATACTAGCGGGTTCTTTGAATATATAGGTGCCTCTACCAATTGATCTGCGATTACCTATCCCTTGATGGCTTTCCATTTTACATACTCAATGTCATATTCTATCAAGATCATGACCCACTTAGCCATTCATCCTATGATTGTTGCTTTAGAAAGTAGATACTTGAGGGGATCTATTTTGGCGATGAGCTTTATCTGATGAGCCAACATGTAGTGCCTAAATTTCTGTGTGGTAAATACTACTGCTAGCCAAGATTTCTCTATGAATGTATAGTTTAGCTCATGTACCACCATGGTTCTATCGATATAGTAAATGTCTCTTTCCTTGTTTCATCATGCTGAGCTAGGAGAGCCCCTAGTGCTACCCCCATTATTGATATGTAGAGAATTAGTTATTTGTTTTAGATTGGCGGCAAGAGGAATAGTGGTTTCAACAAGTATTCTTTGATTTGGTTGAATGCTCGATCACATTTCCCATCCCATTTTTAGGCTACTCCCTTATGGAGTAGATGAGAATATGAGAAGGTTTTATCTACTAACTGTTCTATGAATATGCGAATGGATTGGAGCCTTCCCTAAAAATCACTTAACTACTTCAACATTCATGGTGTTTCCATGTCAAGGTTTTCTTTGAATTTTGTAGGGTCTATCTTGATTCCCCTCATTGATACAATATACCCTTGGAGCTTCCCTGATTTTACACCAAAGACCCATTTCTTAGGATTGAGTCATACCTTATATTCTTCTAATCTGTCTAATATTGGGCATAGTGTCAATATGTGGTCTTAATGTTTTGTTGACTTGGCTAGCATGTTTTCCATATAATCCTCTACATATTTGTGGATAATTTCATGGAAAATAAAATTCATATCCCTTTGGTATGTAGCTCCAACATTCTTTAACCCGAATGGCATCATGTTCAATAGTAGGTGCCCCATGGATAGGTGAAGGATATCTTATGTTGATCATCTTTTTCTATCATAATATAGTTGTATCCTAAGAAATCGTCCATCAATGATAACATTTTGTGCCCTACCATTAGATCTACAATCATGTCAATGTTAGGAAGAGGAAAATCATCCTTATGACATGCTTTTTTCAGGTCCCTAAAGTTGGTGCAGATTCAGATGCCCTCAAGGGGATTGGAAATAGTTACAAGGTTGGAAACCCATTCAAGATAATCAATGGGTCATGTGAAGCTAGCATCAGGGAGTTTCTATACCTCAAATTTGACGAGTAGAGCGATCTATAGATGCATATTTCTCAATTTTTGTCTTGCAGGACTTGCCCCAGGATACACTACTAGATGATGGACCACTACCTCTGGATCAAGGCCTAGCATGTCAATGTATGCCCATGTAAAATTAATTTTCCTTTCCTTCAAGAATGAAACTATATTTTCTTGTTCCTCCATCAAAAGTGACTCAACATAGAAAGTGATGTGAGGTGTCACTTTAGTTCCCAAATTGACTAGGTTGCATTTTTTTGCTAGTACTGCTATTTTTTCTTGATGGATGGCACTAAAGGAAAGATCTAATCCCTCATCCTTTGGTGCCTCGAAGAGGTTTTCACCATCGTATGTGTCCTTTGTTTTTACTATTTTGTGATTGAAAAATGCCACAAGGTGGTTTTCACTTAAAGATCAAAATATTACTCTTAGATTTTCAAATTTGTGACTAAGAGATTCAATCATTTCCCCATAGTACACATGCATTCCCAACTCAATGTCAAATCCTACTTTGTGATCTCCATATGGTTGATTATGGGTATGTGTAGGATCATCGTGGAAAAAAAGGTCCTTAAGTGACGAAAAATTTAGAAAAAACAAAGGTAGGAAACTTGACGTAAAAATTTGAATAAGTTATCTATATTATTTTAAAAATATGTAAGAATACAATCTATAGAAAATTGAATGTAGTTTCTAAACTACTAGGTTTATTTAAAAAGAAAAAAAATCTATTTGGTGAAAATTTGAAATTTCAATGCAGTAGTACTTAAATTTTATGGAAAAAATAAGTAGGTGTCTTTGTGACCACCCTAACCACAATAAAATGATAATATTTTTTTATTAGATTTTAAATATATGTAGAGGACTCATGTCCCAATGTGATCAATATTTTTTGTATTTTTTTCCAAGTAAATAATTAATTATGATTTTTTTATTAAAACTTTTAAAAAATATAAAAACTTGTATGCTTGACCACCTTAACTTGGTCAAAACTTCATAAAATTCAATATTTTTCTTATCCTATATTATGCAAAGCATAGAATGTGACACATATTTCAAATTCAAAAAATGTGATACCATTTGAAAGCTATAGATTTTTTTCAATCAACCTATCAATTAGGGCTTTAGTCATAATTCAAATAGAAAATGAATAATAATTAGTTTTTAAATTCAAAGTAAAGCATAATTTATATTGGTGGAAAGCTAAGAATTTCCTTTAAAAACCCTTTTATTTCATCAATTTTGGGTAAAAAAATTTGTCAGCCACATACCCATCATATCGCCAGTTTTTGGCCCATCATGATCCTTTATATACCCTTATGTCTTAGTCCCATGAATTTATAAAGATACCCATCATTTTCAAACATATCTAAGATCGATGAGCCTTATTGGTCACAATCGATGAGTTGGGGGTAAACAAGTTTTAGTTTAGTGGCTTGGGTATTTGACTTGAAAGACATGGTATTGATCATAAAGAGATAGGAATCCTTGTCGTAGAGGTTAGTTAAATAAAATGTTTAGTTATCTAGGGGTATGCCAGTGAATTTTGGTAATTGAGGAGGAGCTTTGACTTTTTTAACAAGGGTACACTTGCCAAGAATGTTTATCTTTGTTGGTATATGCAGCCTAATTAGACTCAGAGGTTAAATTTTCCCCACTTTTATTAGCACGATTTTCCCCCAAATTATTTAATTGGATTTTGGGGGTAGTGCCCCTTGCGGGGTCCAGGGTCAGTGACCTCTCACAATTTTTTATTATTTTATAAAGGTTTCAGGAGTTATTTTTCTATTAGCTGACATAAAAACACCCTATTTTGTAACCGACATAATTCTTGATAAAAGGCTAATGGTTAGGGTTTCCATTGATATTGTATTGTAGAATTTGCAGTAGTATTGAGTTGCAAGGATTCTTGGATAATAATATTGGACTCTCTGTTAGTAGATGTAGTCCAAGTTTGGGTGAACCACGTTAAAAAATTGGTTGTCGCTGTTATTATTTCTATGTTTTTCATTCCTCTGTTTAATATTTATTTGTATTTAATTTATATTTTCTACATTCAATTCCTAACAAGTGGTATCAGATCTAGGTTGTGTTCGATTATCATCTACACAAAAGTCTCACGATTGAGTGGGAGTCTCACAGCTAAGTGGGAGCAATG
Source organism: Sequoia sempervirens (assembly GCA_007258455.2). NCBI lineage: Eukaryota > Viridiplantae > Streptophyta > Pinopsida > Cupressales > Cupressaceae > Sequoia > Sequoia sempervirens. The sequence goes on from VDFB02051132.1 coordinate 10,691, forward strand.
ATGGATGAGGGTAAATTAAAGGTAGAAAAATTCAATGGGCAGAACTATCAGTTATCGAAGATGTAGATAGAGGATTATCTCTATTAGAAGGATTTATGGAGGTCATTAGAATGAATAGTAAAGAAATCAAAAGCAATGAGTGATGAGGATTTGAATCTTCTAGACAGAAAGGCATTGGAGCCATTCGTTTATGCCTAACACAATCGGTGGCATTCAATATTACAATAGCAAAGACAACTCAAGAGTTGATGGAAACCCTAGAAAAGTTGTATGAAAATCCTTCCACCTTGAATAAGGTATTTCTTATGAAGTGTTTATTTCATATAAAAATGGTAGAAGATGGGTGAGATGTTGATCATTTAAATGAGTTTAATATGGTTACCAATCAATTAACTTTTGTAAATGTAAACTTTGATGAAGAAGTTAGGGATCTTTTGATTTTGTGTTCTTTGCTTGAAAGTTTGAATAGCTCAAGTAATGGCTATTAGCAATTTTGTTTCTAGTTGGAATACACTGGAATTTGATGATGTTGTTGGTGTTATTTTGAGGGAGGAAATTTGTAGGAAAAGCTCAATTAGAACATCCACATCAGGCACTGTTTTAAATGCATAAAGAAGGGGTAGAACAAAGGATAGAGGAAACAATTTTGGAAGTCATGGGAAGTCATGAGGAAAATATAAGGACAAAAGGTCCCAATCTAGAGGCAAGAGGGATTGTTGGTACTATGGTAAGCATGGTCATTTAAAGAAAGATTGTTGGTATCAAAAAAATAAAGGAGACAAAAAGGAAGTAAAGAGGAAAATGTGGTAACTAAAAAATATAATGAGGATTATTTGATTCTTTCCCTTGATAATGTTGATAATTCATGGGTTTTAGATTCAGGGCCTCATTTTATGCTATGCCCCATATAATTTATTTTCTTGATTAGGTCCAAGGGGATGTTGGGTTGGTTTATTTGGGAGATAATGAAGCCTGTCAGATTGTTGGAAAGGGAAGAATTAAGATTAAGTTGTATAATGGGAATCATTGGCTACTACAAGAGGTAAGGCATATTCCAAGGATGAGTAGGAATTTAATTTCACTAGGGCAGCTAGGTGATGAAGGTTGCATAGTTACTTTTAATGGTAAAAATTGGAAGGTTTCAAGAGGTGCCTTAATAGTAGCAAAAGGTGTGAAAGTAGACACCTTATATCTTTGTACAAGTGCTACTATTCCTTCTACTTTATTTTTTGTAGAGAAAACACAAAAAATTAGAAACAGTTGTTGTGGGTTCGTAGGTGAACCAAAAAAAATTGTAGGGGCTTCTCTCTTGCACTTCTAGGGGTTTTCACCTAAAAGGAGAAAGGTATCCCACAAAAAATTGGGGGTTCACTAAAGACTAATGCTAATATGATTAAAATATGCCTAAATGAAATTCTCTAAATGAAAAGAACTAAAAAAGGAAATGAATTATTAATGCAAAACTAATGAAATGCAAGATGTTTGAAAACACACTATGATATGAAGAAAGATGGATTGAATGCAATATAAAACAAAATAGAAAGGTTAAACTGAAAAGAGTGCACCTAGAAACTGGTGGATGTTGGAATGGAGATTATAGATGTCTCTGAAATTATAGAAAATATGATTGCCTAGCCAACTGGGACACTTACACCAAGTTGGGCGACTTAGTCCCAAATACGATAAACTGCTATGAAACCTATTTCAGCCAAATGGGTATCTAGATCTATAGAAAAATAAAAATAAAAAGTGCAGTGGGACTAAGTCGCTACTCTTTGCAACTTGGTCCATATTGGCTTTTCTACAAATCCAAAAGTGGAAACAAAAGCTCTCAATCTGAATTTTATTTTCTGATAGAAACTTGCATCCGAATTTGCAAAAATACCTACAAACATAATGTAATTTGGTTTCTTATGGGGAGTTTTCCTTGGTCAAAACCCTAGTTGGTATTTAAACCTTGAAATAGATAATAGAATCTACATAAAACCCTATCCATAAGTGTGTCTGAGACTAGGAAATTTGAAGTAAGATGCAACCCTATTCTAACTCAAGTAGAATTGGCTATGGATGCCACCCAAGATCTATGGACCAAATGGAAAGCACAAGAAAGAGAGAAATGATATGACAAGAATAAACTGTATTCAATGTCATTAATATGATAATGATTATGATTCTTGTTTACAATGAGAGAGACCCCTTGGATAAATAGCCAAGGTGAGAACATAGAAGGGCATAAGATTATGACAAGTGTCAGAATCTTATGACATGAGACAACTATGAAGAGTTATCACTCCACCAAAGATGGAGAGATAATCACATGATGTGTCCACAAAAGGTGGAAATGATGAGGTGATGAGATGTCAAGTCCACCAAAAGTGGAGAATCTCCAACAACCTCCTATGTGGTCCCTAAGTAAACTTAACTAAGGTGTAATTATGACCTAGGACAAGGTACAAGATATTTAATTACACCAACACCCCCCCTTAAGTGCAACTTAGGGAGTAGTGAATTATTATGAAAATGACACAAAGATGCAATGATGGGTCCCGACTACTAGGACATGTTAGGTACCCATGTACAAACAATGCAATCAATACAATCTCTCACAACCGAGGAAAGGGAGAAAACCTCATGGGAAAAACTCCCCCTCAAAAGAGAGATGAAAAAAAAATAGAAATACTCTCAATGAAGAATGAGAAGGTAAAAACCCCATGTGAGGAAAAAGACCCCCCCATAAGAGAGAAGTAGAAGAGGACAGAGGTTTGCCCCCTCAGTGTTGGGTCTCCTAGTGATGGTAGAAGCTCGACATTGAATGTTGAGAAGATGATCAATCTGCATGAGACAACGTTCACTCCCCTTGGAAAAAACAAAACCAAGGATGTATGCAGGGATATCATGAAGATGGATGATGTGTGATGATGTCTCTGAAGCATGCTTAAGTGTCTCCATGTCGATGCAGAAAGCTGACACACTCCAATCAGGTATTCTAGGCCACACTGCTGAAGAGGAAAATCCAACATCTAGTAGAGATGAATGTAGAGAACAATCCAAAGACAATAGTATCCC